>SKCR01008462.1:0-53614 GCA_019454045.1 Zanthoxylum bungeanum | reverse complement strand
TGTGTTTTAAGTGGGCTAAATGGGCTTGGGTCATGAGGCTAACAGCAAAACCAGAAATACCGATACCTTTCGAACGCCAATTTGAACGCGAAACGAACGCTCGCAATCTGCCTGACGTTCGAACGCGTTTAAGAACGCAGCACGAACGAAAACAGTGAACATGTGAAACGACTCTGATAGCATACTCATCCTGAATTTCCCCTTCCGATATCTGTTTCTCGCGACTTCCGTGACTTAAAAGGTAGTGCCTCCAACTGAGACTCATCATCGGGTTTCACATGCAAAAATGCAATGCCTACAGTCTCCCTAGGAGAACCATTATTAGGCACTTATCCGATTTGGGTTTTAGTTTGGTATCATCCAAACATATGCCCAACATACCCAAATCTTCAGGAATGAGAAAACCCGGTTTATTTCCTGTTCATATTTAATATGAAGTCTGTCAAACAGATTTTTATGGAACCTTATTCAAAATAAGTTCTGCACTGTTTATGCGTATCCTTTGAAAGAAATGGTAGCTCAGAGCGACTCATGATTAACCTTATCATGTCTAACAAAATTCGGTTTTTCCGTTCAGACACACCGTCAATTGACGTGTTCCTGGAGGAGTCCTCATTGAAAGAATACTATACTCTTTCAAGTATATAAGAAACTTATTGCTTAAGTATTTTCATCACGGTCCAACCGTGATGGTTTTACACGTCCGCCGATCTGTTTGTCTATTTCGTGTCGAAACTCTAAAAGTTTCTGATTCATGTTTCAAAGGAAACATATAACCATAACGCGATGCCACATCCGTAAAGGTCACGAAATATTCATATCCACATCTAGCGTAGCTAGATGTGGGCCCACCTACGTCACTATGAACCAGGGCTAACAGATCGTTGGCATTTGCACTTTTACCAAGTAAAAAGGTGTTTTAGGCACTTTGCCCAATAAACTAGATTCGTAGACTTTATTTGATTGGAATCAAATCCGTCCTAGTACCCACTCTTCGAAAGTGTGGATATACGAGTCTTGTTTAATTGTAACCTAGACAACAATGCCACAATAAAGTTTCAACTGATTAATTCAGTTCGAGCTATTTGTTTGTCATGTTATATGTTTGAGATTTATTTATATTCAAAATATAAATACTGTTATTCACATCTAATGTGTTTATCTCAATATCATCTTTATAAAATAAAACACTTTAGTTTTATAGAATATAAAGGTACGCCCGTAACGGGTTAAACCCTGATATAGAGATAATGTTTCTAGTCAAACTAGTTACATTCTAACAGTTTCCTAATTTAAGTACACACCCGAAGGGTAGTTCCTAAACTTAGGTATCTACGGTTAAAACAGCGACTTTCATCCCGTTTCTGATTCGCAGATTAATCTCAATTGAAGTCAGTATCCTGCTCATAGCAGATTCTGCACATCAGTACATATTTATGTACCACACTTAGTATCTAAAATCCAATTTTAATATTAGTAGTGAACATATTTATGACTAACATATTTGAAGCCGGAGCCTTGCCCCTCTTCTATTCCTTCATGTCTGCCTTGTCCATACGGCAGTCATGCTTCCGTGTCCCCGTTTGCCACAATTTAGGCAGACATTTTGGGATATGTCATTTGTCTTCCCAGAAGATTATAATGATTTTGCCTTTGCCCTTTTTCCACACTCCAGAAGCATTTGGCCAAGCCTTGGCCTTCTAGAATATCGAAGTAAGGTGCGCCTTGCGCTTCTTGCCATATTGCAAACTTTGGCTTTGACTCCTTGAGTATAGCCATTAACTCTCCAAGAGTTTACTATTGCAATTTAGCACTTCTAAGATCTAAGAATAGATCTATGAAGATCCTTCAATTTCATTAACATACTTTAAGGATCTAATCCTTAGTTCTGATTAAGAAATTAAGGAGTCTATTTTGGATTAAGCACTAAAGTTATCATCACATGAATATTCCAAATATCATGCTCTACTATTTGCTTAACTCGGGCTTAGGCCTAATATGTTATTTTATCAAATAAAGTAACTTATTAGTTTCCAGGACCATCCTGAAATTTTATTCCCAATTTGAAAATTAAAGTCGTTTAAAGACATTTTCCCCAGGATTATGTTTTAAACACTAATCTTTCAATTATCTTGATTCTAATAGTCCAACTATTTAATCAACGATTTTAGGTACAATTTATTATAATGATTACTATAGTCCAACTATATAATCAACTATAATTTAATTGATTAAATTCAATTATATTGATTACTATAATCCAATTATAAAATCAACTATTAATTGAAATTAGTTTGAATAAAGTCCAACTATTTAATTAAAACAACATTAAATATTAGTCCAACTAATAAATAATTTATTTGACGAAATATTTGAAATGAGCGCGTATGGAAAGTAACTAAATGAATATTGATAATTTAATACTTGCCTCCCACTATTTTTCGGCGAGCCTCTAACCCTCTGTTGAGTACTCGGGAAACCTTGTTTCCTAGTGGGCTAGGATGCCGTTAAATAACACACAATCTTGACTTTGGCCAACAAATTGTATGATAATTAACTAGGTAGATCTCTAAGATCAATTGGATCCAATCCAATTCCTAGATCCAGTAGGGGGACATCCAAGTCCGAAACATATATCTTATATATGCTAATATATCCAATTTATTGCCTAACCTTTTTCCTCTGAATCAACTAAGCCTTGGCTTTGGCACAAAAAACTTAGTGATCCCAGTTAAGCGGAACCCATTGACCATGGAAAGCTTCGTAATCAATGTCGATGGACAAGAAGTGATCTTGACTTTGGCCAACAAATCACAACTGGGACAAGACACCAATATGAAACAAAGCTCTCATGATTCAAACACATCCACGATGGACAAAGGCCTTGAATATGGCCAACAAACCAATGCCAGTCTTGGATCTTGAGTAAGAATCACTCAATGGAAGGAAAAACGCTTAATATGATGTTGAGGGTTTTTCGAGTGCAATTGGAAACCAATTTATTATCTTTGTTAATACACCATCTCATCATCATACACCCTTAAACATGCATTCTAAACACATAATAAGGCGCGTAAAAATAAATAAATAATAATGATATGCGGATGGATATTTAACACATTGATCCTAGATCAAATCTCTCAATTTCCTCTCTCCCGCTAGCACATGTATTACTTCTACCCGTTACATAACACTTCTAAATAAACCTCATTTACATTGAGGGGAATAGGTGAGAAAAGAAATACAAAGAGTAAGGAGGTAATAGGCTGGACACGCAGGTCCAATTAATAAATTCTAAATTTATTACAACAATTTCCAAAATTGCCCCACCCATCTAATATCCATCTGATATACAGTATTCATGCATCGCAACCATGTATTCACACAAGCATGTTATCAATCAATCTAATCCAATTAATTAATCTGATAATTAATGATCATCCAATGTTCAAACAACGATTTGATTTTGTGCGAGTCCAACTCGTTTTGCGAATAAGTACTGAAAGTACGAATTCTTGAATTAAATTAAACTACAACATTAAATCCAATTTAATTTGTATTTAATACTAACTCATTTATTTAATTCCAAATTAAATGTTTACACTTTATTAATGTACCTTTACGACTTAGATTCCAAATCTAATCGTTACGGGTCTCAAAGCCCGATTAACATCCAATGCTAATTTAATTAAAATCCAATGAGCTTTTAATTAATTTCTTAAGGCATGGATTTTGGTCAACTTGGGTCAAACCCAAAGACTAAAGCCCATTTAAAGAATCACCCTTATATGCCTAGAAACCAATTTAGGCCCATTAGGCCCAATTATAATATTAAAGGTCCATTAAGTCATAATTGGACTTTATGGATATGGTTTTGGACCCAATTGGATCCAACCAATTTATCCTAAACCAATCTTGGTACAACCAAGCCCATTAAGCCCAATTACAACCTTTAAAGCCCAATTTCCAAAATAGGCCAACATAATTAAATTCCAAAATTCAAATTTCACAATTTAATTATTCAAAGTGTATTGCCATAATTAATTACCCAAATCAATATTTCCAAAACATCAATTAGCCTAATTAATTATGCGCATTATCAACAAAACATGTCCAACACATTTTAATCAAAAATCAAACCCATTTCATGCTACATTGTCTCGGCAATTAGGGTTAATTTATGTCCAATTCGAATTCAATCCAATTAAATCCAATTCAACATTACCCAATTGTTTTCCAACTCATCCAATGATCAAAAACAAAAAAATCACCAAGACATTTAGGGCTCATATGATTCGGCCAAGCCAACCAAAAGGGGAAAAATTGATCCAATCCATTTTTCATGAAATTGATCCAATACAACTTCAATTAAACATCATTTAAGCATACTCAATCAAGTAATTTAACCAAATCATGCTCAAATTCAATTTACCCAATTTTAACCCTAAATTCAAGTTTCATGCTCAACTTCGCTCTGAAACCATTGTTGGGTTTCTACGGTCCCGAGGATCGATTAAAGCAATGAAACATACATGTGAATACACGAAGAAGTTGCAGAATACTTACATTGAGCGGTTGAGCGATGCGACGAACAACAAAAACTCTTTAAGCCCTTTGAAGCTCACAGTTTTGCTGCTGTTTTTGTCCTCCAAGAATTCGGCAATGGTGATCCATTAAGCTCCAAGCTTTGTGTGATTCCATGCTCACAAGTGCGGTTTCCCTATCACATTCGCAAGACTCTAAAGTGTGCTAGCACTCTCTAAAAATTTGCAACAAATCCTCACTTGTTTCTCCTTCATGTCTTGGCAGTGCAGAAAACAGAAGAAGAAGATGCAGCCCCTTGGGAGAGAGAGATGGAAGAAGAAAGAGAAGAGAGAAGGTTGTGTTGGTTGGTGGTAAATGTATATCTAATACACTTATTGAATTTCAAAATTCATTTTCCTTATTTGCTTTCCAAAAGTCAAAGGCAATTAAAGCCAACCACCTCCATCAATCAATCAAGTGACAAGTTGTCACATCACTCAAAGTGACATGTGATTTGATGCTTGATGTGACTAATGATTTGACGCTTGATGTGACTTGTGGGCCGCGCTTAAATTCGCAATGTGAGTGCGCCCGCAAACACTCCTGGGCTCGGGTTCACTAATTCCAAATTAACAAATTTTCCGTTGCGACGTAATTAAATAATTATGCCTAGAAAAATCACTATTTACGTCGCTAACGAATTAATTCTAATTTAACTCGTTCGCCTGAATTAAATTCTAAATTTAATTCCACGTCGAAATCCAATTTCGTATAATATATCGAATATATTATTTTATCGATTAATTCCAAATTAATCGTTTTCTCTCTTTAATTGATATTTTATCCCAGATAAAATATCTCTGTAATTAATCTCTGATTAATTTTCTCTCTCTACTAATTAATCCTAGATTAATAAAGTGCGAGTCATACGTCATCGGCGAATCTTCGGGAAGCGACCAATGAGATCCCCAGATATGTTGGCAGTAAATCCAGTCGTCGGACTATCCGAACACGTAAGTACCTAGTACTACGTTTGTACCGATTTACAAGACAAGGTTGGCTTCTAGCAAAGCCCCATGCCTACCCAATTCTCCAGAAATATCCTTACAGGAATATGTGATCTATATCAGGCGTAGTATACGTAGTATTGCGTATTTCAATCCAGTATCGGATGTCACGTGCAAGGCCTGGGGCTGGAAATGTGTATGCCCCGTACGAAGCACATATCGGATCTCTGGTAACTAGTCTCTTTAATTAGATAAACATGACCTAGTCATAATATCCCGATAGCTGCAGCATATAAGAGAACGAGTTCCGTATCCTACGTGATCATCATCTCCACTATTACTGGAGTGATACTTCCATCTCGACATCACACCCAATACACTACGATTCTCAATATACCCAGAAGAGGCGTACACATAACCTGTTAAAGCCCTGGACGACCAAAATCAAAGTACATTGATTGTCGCAAGTATTAGCGGTGCAAGTCTCAGGTTAAGACCAAATACACCTACCCTGATTCAGACTTCCATAGACACATAGTAATACTACCAATGGAATTCCGAGGGGTCTATCCATAGCGAAGCTATTTTCCGTACCATCGGTAAAACACAACCTCCTACTACACTTGCATGAGTATCCTATACCCAAATATATGAGAACTATGTCGTTATGCCCTCACAACGCGCACAAGTGTAATACTAGTCTATTCCGCATTATCGATGTCCAATCTCGATAATACTACGACTAAGGATATTTAATGATTAAACCTTCGCGGATTGATACTGTCTCATATCATCTCAATCTAGGAACTAATCATATGGACCTTTCATCATTTATACATCTTGGTGATCTAATCACAAATGATAAGAGAGCAATTTCCTTTGTCACATAGTTAATTTGTACAACAACACCATGATCTGTACAAATAGTGATACTATGGGTCATAATTGTCCAACAACATACACATATATCTAGACATATCGAATATTGTATTGTAAATCATAAGTGTAATACTGAGTTTGAATTGCTAAGAGATCCTATTGAAAAAGTGTTTAAAGGATATTCAGTCAAAAATACGATAAGAGCCTAAGTGGTCAGGGATTTAAGTGGTTACTCCGGACCCCCCTCGTCCTTTGGGAATATTCATTTATTTATTTTTCTTAAGAATCTTTAGTTGAAATTCAAGGACTTGTCTTTGTTGGAACCACCGTCCAATAGAACAACAAGTGGTTACTTAGTATATCACTTTGAACAAGATCATTTGTTGATCGTTGTGCAATTTATCTTTTGTAGACTAATTGACCCCTGTTGGTTTTTCCAGTTACAAATGGCTAGCGGAAACATCACAGTACCGGTCTCCCATGGAGAAAAGCCGAAGAAGTTTGATGGGGCAAACTTTAAACAGTGGCAGAGTAAAATGTTGTTCTACCTGACAACCTTGCAGTTGGCTAAATACCTCAACGATCCTCCGGATCCTGTGGAGGGTGAATCGGAAATAGCCAAGCAACTGCGGGAAGAGACATAGTCGTCTGGCGACTTCTTGTGCAGGAACTACCTTTTGGGTGGACTTGACAATACCCTGTATAATATGTACCAAGCATGGTTTCTGCGAAGGTTCTCTGAGAATCTCTCGAAAAGAAATATAAAACCGAGGATGTCGGACAAAAGAAATTTGTCATGGGTAGGTTCATGGACTACAAGATGGTAGATTCAAGAATGGTAATGTCTCAGTTGGGTGAACTGCAGTTGATCATTCATGAAATACTGGATGAAGGTATGAAACTCTGTGAGACGTTTCAGGTTGCCACTATTATTGAAAAGTTTGCTCCATCGTGGAAAGACTTTAGGAGCTATCTGAAACACAAGAAGAAGCAGATGAGCCTTGAAGACCTTAGTGTTCGATTGAGGATCGAGGAGGACAACATGATGTTCGAAAAGGCCAGCTACAAGACTATGGAGTCTAAGGCCAACATCGTTGAGGGTGTAAAGGGTAGCAAGAAGAGAAAGAACAGTGAAGCTGACTCTTCCCAAGCTTACAAGAAGTTCAAGGGAAAGTGCTACAACTGTGGAAAGGGCGGTCATATGGCAAAGGACTGCAGAAACAAGAAGACTCAGGACAAGGGCAAGAAAAAAAATGAGGCCCATGTAATTGAAGGTGAGCAGCTGACTAATGTGATCTCAGGATGGACCTATCAGCAACGGTAACCGAAGCCACTATAGTTGGGAATCCGAGAGAATGGTGGGCAGACACTGTTAGTCTCCAAGACATGCCACAAAATCACTAAGCATGATTAAAGTGCGAATAATCAAAGAGAGTTGCTGAAAAACTTACTTTGATCGGATGAGTTTCAAGACTTTTTCCATGGATGTTGAAGCTTCCAAGCCTTCTTTAAGTGTTCCAACACTTGGGTGAGCTTCCCTATCACCTTGATTCACTCCTTTAAGTGCTAGCTTGAACAAATTGAAAGAAAAAGTTTCATCCAAGGAAGCATGAAGTTTCGGCCATGAGAGGGTTGGGAGAGAGAGAAGAAGTTTTGTGTTTTTTGAATTTGTTTTCAAAAAACAAATTACCAAAAGTCAAAAAATAAAAAGGTGTATATCATTTTTCCAAAAAAGAAAATACAAAGTGTGTTGGACAAGTTTCCATAAAAGCTCCCAACTACTTCCATCACAAATAGTGACAAGTTGATGTAAGTTGGTGGGACCCACTTTAAATTCAAAATTCAAGTGGTTCGCTCAACACACTTCGGGCTTGGTTACGTTTATTCCGAATAAATGAATTTTCCGTCGCAACGAAACTAAATCTAATTTAATTAAATAATAATGCCTAGCAAAATTATTACGGAAATCGTTCGCGAATTAATTCTAAAATAATTCGTTCGCTTGAATTAAAATCCAATTTTAATTCCGTATTGAAATATAATTTCAATTAATATATCTAATATATTATTTTAGCCCAATTAAATAAATTAAACAGTAAAATCTAATTTAACTGTTAAATTTACTTTACCGATTAATTCTAAATTAATTGCATTCTCTATTCTCGATGAATTTATTCCCAGATAAATTCTCGACGCAATTAATCTCAGATTAATTCTTTCTCATTTAATTAATCCCAGATTAATTTATTGCCGTAATTAATCCCATATTAATTTTTCTCTCTCATAATTAATCCCAGATTAATTTTTCTGTTCGAGTCAAATCTCAACGGTGAATCTTCGGGAAGCGACCCAAGAGATCCATGGATATGTTGGCAGTAAATACGGTTATCAGACTATCCGAATATGTCCGTACCCAGTACCACGTCTTTACCGATTTACAAGACATGGTTGGCTTCTAGGAAAGCACCGTGCCTACCCAATTCTCCAGAAATATTCTGTAAACGAATATGTAATCTTTGTCAGGCGTAGTATACGTAGTATTGCGTGTAACGATCCAGTATCAGATATCACATGCTAGGCCTGGGGCTGGAATTGTGTCTGCCCCGTATGAAGTATATATCGGTTCTTTGGTAACTAGTCTCTATAATCGGATAATCATGACCTTGTCATATTATCCTGATAGCTGCAGCATACAAGAGTACCAGTTCCGTATCCTGCGTGATCATCATCTCCATATGACTGAAGTGATACTTCCATATTGACATCACACCTAATACACTACGATTCTCAGTATACCCAGAAGAGGCGTACACAGAACCTGTTAAAGCCCCGGATGACCAAAACCAATGTATACTGATTGTCACAAGTATTAGCGATGCAAGTCTCAGGTTAAGACCAAATACACCTACCCTGATTTGGATTCCCATAGACACATAGTCATACTACCAATGAGATTCCGAGGGGTCTATCCAGAGCGAAGCTATTTCCGTACCATCGGTAAACAGAACCTCCTATTACACTTGCATAAGTATCCAATACTTCAATTTATGAGAACTATGCCGTTATGCTCCCATAACACGCACAAGTGCAATACTAGTCTATTCCGCATTATCGATGTCCAGTCTCGATAACACTACGACTAGGGATATTTAATGATTAAACCTTAGTGGATTAATATTGTCTCATATCTTATTAATCTGGTACTAATCATATGGACTTTTATCATTTTCATATCTTGGTAATCTAATTACAAATGATGAAAGAGCAATTTCCTTTATCACATAGTTTATTTGTACAACAACACCATGTTCTGTACAAATAATGATGCTTTGGGTCATAATTATCCAACAATCTCCCACTTGGCCTATATCCAATCACTCAAGTGTCCTACATTTGAACTATATACGGGTCGCTCAAACTTCTACTGAGAAACTGCTTTCGTCAGCGGATTTGCAAGGTTATATCTGATGCGATTTATTCGATCATCACATCGCCACGATGTATGATCCGACGAATCAGATGAAATAGTTGAAGTATATATTCGGATCGTTGATGAGACCATTAATTCTTTAGCCTGTGCTATAGCCTAGCTCAGCTGCTAACAAAACTACTCCTAATCTAATTAGGAATTTTACAGATCCAAAATTGCTTCTTTTGCTGCCTCAGCTGCAGCAATATTCCGCTTTTTGTGTTTATTCGGAAACAGTATCTTGCTTGGAAGATTTCCAGCTCACTGTTCTGTTATTCAAACTATATAGTACCCTTATTACGACTTATAGTCATTTTGTCGGTTTGGAAACTTGCAACGGTGAACCCAGTCACTTCAAGTTCTCTTTCTCCATAGTTTAAGAAAACATCCTTAGTTCGTCTAAAATACTTAAAGATGTTCTTAACATCAACCCAGTGACCATCACCTCGATCGGCCCATTTGTGACTCTAAATGCTCAAAGCATATGAGACACTAGGTCACATATATTTCAAAATGTACGAGTTCTCGGAGAGTGCCAACAACTTTTAGATCTATCCCAGTAGATCCTGATTCCTAGAATAAAGGTTGCATCTCCCAAGTATTCCATGGAGAATTTTAATGAAAGCCAAGCTTTCACCGATTGAATTATGGGAATGTCATTTCCAATAAATGATATGTCATCATTATATAGGACAATCATTGTCGATGCGCTCCCACTAACCTTCTTATATACACAAGAATCATTTTTGTTTTGAATTAAATCATATACCATTATGATCTTATCAAAATGTTAGTTCTAAGAACGCAATGCTTGCTTCAATCCTTAAATGGATTGATTTAAATTGCAAACCTTGTTTGCTTGTTTTGGTACGACGAAACCGTCAGGATGTTGTAAACATCCTCCAAAAGGTTTCCGTTGAAGGAAAGCGGTTTTGACATTCAGCTGTCATATTTCATAAATGAAGCATGCAGCATTAGCAAGCATTATCCGAATGGATTTAATCATGGCAACCAGTAAAAGGTTTCGTCGTAATCTACACAATGTTGATAACGATACCTTTTCGCTACAAGCCTAGCTTTGTACGTTTGTATGTTGCCATCCATGTTTGTCTTCCTTGAAGACTCATTTAGTACCAATAGGCACAATGCCTTCCGGTATATAAACCAGTGTCTAAACTTGGTTGGTATACATGGAATCCATTTCGGACTTCATGGCACTTTTCCATAATAAGGAGTCAATACCTTGTATCACTTCCTCATACATAGCTGGTTCGTTTTCCTCAATAAGATTGACATCTACATAAGGTGAGATCAGAAACCCATACCTCACATGTTGTTTTCTGACTCTCTCCGACTTACGTGGTTCTTGTGTATTCAAAGATTGTGGTACAATTTCATCCCTGATGAACTGTTTGTGTTCCGTTGATGAATTAGTGCCTGGAACAGTATTACTCCGATTTTCATTGAGTTTTACTTTTCTCCCACTTACCACTGCATATAGGTATTCCTCTTAGGAAAACCGCATGGAGAGAAACAATTACATTGTTCTCTTGTGAGTTGTATAAGTACTATAATTTGGTTTCCCTAGGATAACCCACTAATTAGGCACTTATCCGATTTGGGTTCTAGTTTGGTATCATCCAAACATATGCCCAGCATACCCAAATCTTCAGGAATGAGAAACCCAGTTTCTTTCCTGTTCATATCTAATATGAAGTCTATCTAACAGATTTTCATGGAACTTTATTCAAAATAAGTATTGCACTGTTAAATGTGTATCCTCAGAAGGAAATTGATAGCTCAGAGCGACTCATCATTAACCTTACCATGTCCAACAAAGTTCGGTTTCTCTATTCGGACACACCGTCAAATTGAGGTGTTCCGTGAGGAGTCCACTTTGAAAGAATACTATACTCTTTCAAGTAACTGAGAAACTTATTGCTCAAGTGTTTCCATTACGGTCCAACCGTAATGTCTTAATACTTTTGCCGATCTGTTTTTATACTTCGTGTCGAAACTCTTTGAATTACTCAAAAGTTTCTGACTTGTGTTTCATAAGATACATATAACCGTAACGTGATGCCATCCGTAAAGGTTGCAAAGTATTCATATCCACCTCTAGCCTAGCTAGACATGGGCCCACTTACGTCACAATGAACGACGGCTAACAGATCGGTGGCATTTACACTTTTGCCAAGTAAAAGGTATTTTAGGCACTTTGCCTAATAAATTAGATTTGTAGACATCATTTGAATTAGAATCAAATCTGTCCTAGTATCCACTCTTCGAAAGTGTGGATATACGAGTCTTGTTAATGTGTCATAGACAACAATGCATAAATAAGTCTCAACTGATTAATACAGTTTGAGCTATTTGTTTGTCATGTTATATGTTTGAGATTTGTTTATATTCAAAATATAAATATTGTTATTCACATCTAATGTGTTTTATTTCAATATCATCTTTATAAACAAAACACTTAGTGTTCAAGAATATAAAGGTATACCCGCAACGGGTTAAACTTAGATATAGAGATAATGTTTCTAGTCAAACTAGGTACATTTTAACAGTTTCCTAATTTAGGTACATGCCCAAAGGTCAGTTCCAAACTTAGATTTCTACGGCCAAAACAGCGACTCTTGTCCCGTTTCTGACTCGCAGGTCAATCTCATCTGAAGCCAGTCTCCTGCTTATCAGCAGATCCCACACATCAGTACATATATCTATGTACCACATCTAGTATGAAAAATCCAATTTTGAAACTAATAGTGAACATGTTTATGACAAACATACTTGAAGCCGGAGCCTTGCCCCGCCTTCACTTCCTTTATGTCTGCCTTGTCCATATGGAAGTCACGCTTCCAGTGACTCCGTTTGCCACAGTTTAGGCAAACATCTTGGGATATGTCCTTTGTCTTCCTAGAAGACTGTGACGATTTTGCCTTTGCCCATTTTAAAGCTCTGGCTTCGCCTCCTAGAGTATAGCCATCAACTCTCCAAGATTTCTTTTGGTTCATAATGAACCTGCCCCAGCTTTCGGGTAGAGACTAAAAGATCAAATCTTTGGTAGTCTCAGCCACGTAGGTAATGCCCATCTAATCTAGTTGATCGATGTCAGCAATCATCTGTGACACCTAGTGCTCGACAGATGTACCTTCTGACATACGCAAGCGAAAGAGCGTCTTTTGAAATTTGTACTTCTAAGATCTAAGAATAGATCTATGAAGATTCTTTAATTTCAACATCATGGTATAAGGATCCAATCCTTAGTTTTGATGACGAAATTAAAATGTCATTGCATCAAGCATAAAGGATTGAGCACTAAAGTTATCATCACCATGAGACTTCCAATTCTCATGCTCCACTATTTGTTCAACTCCGGGCTCAGGCCCGAGATGTCACTCTATCAAATAAAGTAACTTCTCGGTTCCCAGGACTATCCTTAGTTTCTATTCCCAATCTGAAAATTGAACCTGCTTAAAGACATTTTCACCCAGGATTATGTTTTAAACGCTAATCTTTCAGTTATCTTGATTCCAATAGTCCAACTATCCAATCAACGATTTCAGGTACAATCAAATATAATGATTACTACAGTCTAACTATATAATCAACTACTATTTGATTGGTTAAATTCAATATATTGATTACTATAATCCAATTATAATCAACATAAATGAAGTAGTTTGAATACAGTCCAACTGTTCAATTAAAACAACAATTAAATAATGACAAAAAATTAAATGAGCATGTATTGGCAAGTATCTAAACGAAATTGCAAATTTAATACTTGCCTCCCACTATTTTTTCGGCGAGCCTCTAACCCTATGTGGAGTACTCGGGAAACCTAGTTTCCTAGTGGGCTAGAATCCCGTTAAATAACACACAACCTTGACTTTGGCCAACAAGTTGTATGATACTTAACTAGGTAGATCTTCTAAGATCAATTGGATCCCATCCAATTCCTAGATCCAGTAGGTGGACATCCAAGTCCGAAACATATATCCAATATATCCAATATATTCCCTAACATTTTCCTCTAAATCAACTAAGCATTGGCTTTGGCACAACAAGCTTAATGATTCTAGTTAAGCGTGACCCATTGACTTTGGAAAGCTTCGTAATCGATGTCGATGGACAAGAAGTGATCTTGACTTTGGCCAACAAATCACAACTTGGACAAGACATACGATATGGAACAAAGCCTTCATGATTCAAACACATCCGCGATGGACAAAGGTCTTGACTTTGGCCAACAAACCAGTGCCAATCTTGGATCTTGAGAATGAATCATTCAATGGAATGAAAGCGCTTAATATTTGTTGAGGTTTTTTATCGTAATTGGCAACCAATTAATTATCTTTGATTAGGTCTCATCATACACCCTTAAGCATGCATTCTAAAAGCATAATAAGGCGCGGTAAATAAATTAATAATGATATGCGGATGGATATCTCACAAATTGTTCTTAGAATAAATCACTCACTTTCTCTCCGGCTAGCACTATTCATACTTCTACCCAATTACATAATATTTCTAAAGAAACCTCATTTACATTGAGGGGAATTGGTGAGAAGAGAAATACATGAGAAAAGAGGTAATAGGCTGGACGCGCAGGTCCAATTAAAAATTCTAAATTTATTACAACTATTTCCAAAATTACCCTCACCCTTCTATTATCCATCCGATATACATTATTCATACATACATCCAAGTATTCACACATAGCATGTTATCAATCAATCTAATCCAATTAATTAATCTTTAATTAATGACCATCAAATGTTCAAACAACGATTTGATTTGCGCGAGTCCAACTCGTTTAAGAATAAATACTCAAAGTACGTATTCTTAAATTATATCGAACTATAATTTTAAATCCAATTTAAATTATATTCAATACTAAATCATATTTAATTCCAAATTAAATAATTACACTTTTAATAGTGCCTTTTAGACTTGGATTCCAAATCCAATCTTATAGGTCTCAAAGGCCCATTTAGTATCCGATACTATTCAATTAAAGTCCAATGGGCTTTCAATTAATTCTTAGGCATGGGCTTTGGTAATTATGAGTCAAACCAAGATGCCAAGGCCCAATTAGGAATCACCCTATGCCAAAAATCAATTTAGGCCCATTAGGCCCAATTAAAATTTTAAAGGCCCAATTATCATATTTGGACTTTATGGAAATGGTTTTAGGCCCAATTGGATCCAACCAATTATCCTAAACCAAACTTGGCCCAACCAAGCCCATTAAGCCCAATTACAACAAATTAAATTAACTTATTATTCTAAATTACAAATTAATTCAATTCAAGTGTAATTACCATAATTAATTAATTAATCGAATCCTTCCAAAACACTAATTAATTCAATTAATCATGCTTAATTCCCAAATTCACGTCCAACACAAAATTGGGGCAAAATCAATTCTAAAACATGCTTTAGGGTTCACGACAATGGCATATAAAATATCATGCAAATTGATTTCAATATAATTAAATCAACTTTTAACATACATCTCATGCCAACAACACATCCAATATGTTAAATTTCAAAAATTCACCATGAAACTATTCTAGGGTGTGTTCGGCCAAGGCTACAAATTGGGGCAAATTAATCCTATCAATTTTTCACAAAATTAAGGATGCATAAATTCAATTAGACATCATCCAAGCTCAACCAAACATTCAATTTGAAGAAATTATGTTCTAAACACAAAAACCCCAAATAAAGTCCATAAACCTTAGATTTCCAAATCAAGCTTAGGATGGCTCTGATACCATTGTTAGTCTCCAAGACATGCCACAAGATCACTAAGCATGATTAAAGTGCGAATAATCAAAGAGAGTTGCGGAAAAACTTACTTTGATCGGATGGGTTTCAAGACTTTTTCCATGGATGTTGAAGCTTCCAAGCCTTCTTTAAGTGTTCCAACACTTGAGTGAGTTTCCCTATCACCTTGATTCACTCCTTTAAGTGCTAGCTTGAACAAATTGAAAGAAAAAATTTCCTCCAAGGAAGCATGAAGTTTCGGCCATGAGAGGGTTGGGAGAGAGAGAATAAGATTTGTGTTTTTTGCATTTGTTTTCAAAAAACAAATTACCAAAAGTCAAAAAACAAAAAGGTGTATATCCTTTTTCCAAAAAAGAAAATACAAAGTGTGTTGGACAAGTTTCCATAAAAGCTCCCAACTACTTCCATCACAAATAGTGACAAGTTGATGTAAGTTGGTGAGACCCACTTTAAATTCAAAATTCAAGTGGTTCGCTCAACACACTTCGGACTTGGTTTCGTTTATTCCGAATAAACGAATTTTTCGTCGCAACGTAACTAAATCTAATTTAATTAAATAATAATGCCTAGCAAAATTATTACGGAAATCGTTCGCGAATTAATTCTAAATTAATTCGTTCGCTTGAATTAAAATCCAATTTTAATTCCGTATTGAAATCTAATTTCAATTAATATATCTATATATTATTTTAGCCCAATTAAATAAATTAAACAGTAAAATCTAATTTAACTGTTAAATTTACTTTACCGATTAATTCTAAATTAATCGCGTTCTCTCTTCTCGATGAATTTATTCCCAGATAAATTCTCGAAGCAATTAATCTCAGATTAATTCTTTCTCATTTAATTAATCCCAGATAAATTTATTACCGTAATTAATCCCAAATTAATTTTCTCTCTCATAATTAATCCCAGATTAATTTTTCTGTTCGAGTCAAATCTCAACGGTGAATCTTCGGGAAGCGACCCAAGAGATCCCTGGATATGTTGGCAGTAAATACGGTTATCGGACTATCCGAATACGTGCGTACCCAGTACCACGTCCTTACCGATTTACAAGACATGGTTGGCTTCTAGCAAAACACCGTGCCTACCCAATTCTCCAGAAATATTCTGTAAATGAATATGTAATCTTTGTCAGGCGTAGTATACGTAGTATTGCGTATAACGATCCAGTATCAGATATCACATGCTAGGCCTGGGGCTGGAAATGTGTTTGCCCCGTACGAAACATATATCGGATCTCTGGTAACTAGTCTCTATAATCGGATAATCATGACATTGTCATATTATCCCGATAACTGCAGTGTACAAGAGTGCCAGTTCCGTATCCTGTGTGATCATCATCTCCATATGACTGAAGTGATACTTCCATCTTGACATCACACCCAATACATTGCGATTCTCAGTATACCCAGCAGAGGCGTACACAGAACCTGTTAAATCCCCGGACGACCAAAACATAAGTATACTGATTGTCGCAAGTATTAGCGATGCAAGTCTCAGGTTAAGACCAAAGACACCTACCCTGATTCAGATTCCTACAGACATATAGTCATACTACCAATGAGATTCCGATGGGTCTATCCAGAGCGAAGCTGTTTTCGTACCATCGGTAAACAGAACCTCCTATTACACTTGCATAAGTATCCAATACTTAAATATATGAGAACTATGTCGTTATGCTCCCACAATGTGCACAAGTGCAATACTAGTCTATTCCGTATTATCGATGTCCAGTGTCGATAATACTACGACTATGGATATTTATTGATTAAACCTTAGTGGATTAATATTGTCTCATATCTTATTAATCTGGTAATAATCATATTGACTTTTATCATTTTCATATCTTGGTAATCTAATTACAAATGATAAATGAGCAATTTCATTTGTCACATAGTTTATTTATACAACAAAACCATGTTCTGTACAAATAGTGATGCTATGGGTCATAATTGTCCAACAGACACTGAGGCTACTCGTCATATCTGTGCAGATAGCATAATTGTCCAACAGACACTGGGGCTACTCGTCATACTCGTCATATGGCGGCTATCATCTAACAATGGGAAACTCGTCTACCTCTCAGGTGGTTGGACAAGCCACAATGGTTCTGAATATGACATCCAGAAAAGAGCTTACATTGAAGAATGTACTGCATGTTCCACATATTCAGAAGAATTTTGGTCTCGGGCTCTCTCCTTAGTAAGGCTGGTTTTAAGCTTGTGTTTGTTTCTGATAAATTTGTAATGACTAAGAATGATATGTATGTAGGAAAATGATACCTCACTGAGGGTCATTTTCAAACTAAATGTAATGACTGTCAATCGTGCTATTAATAAAGCTAAAACTTCTGCTTATATTATTGAGTCAAAAAATGTATGGCATGGGAGGTTAGGACATGTTAATTATGATACAATGCGTAAATTAATTAACATTGACCTTATACCTAAATTTGCAAATGATAGCCAACATAAGTGTGAGGCATGTGTTGAAGCAAAAATGCATAGAACATCATTTCATTCCATAGAACGCAGTTCTGAACCCTTAGAACTTATACACACTGACGTGTGTGACATGAATGTTGTGCAAACAAGAGGCGGTAAAAAATACTTTGTCACTTTTATCGATCATAGCATAAGATTCTGTTATGTGTATTTATTGAGGAGCAAAACTGAAGCTATTGAGAGCTTTATACACTATAAGAATGAAGTTAAAAATCAACTTGGCAAGAAAATCAAAAGAATCAGGAGTGATAGAGGTGGTGAATATGTTTCACCATTCGGTGAATAATGTTTTGTACACGGAATTATTAACGAAACCATTACTCTTTATTCTCCTCAACAAAACGGGATTGCTGAGCGCAAAAACCGAACATTGAAGGAAATGATGAATGCCATGTTGACAAGTTCTGGTTTACCCCAGAACTTGTAGAGGGAAGCCTTGCTTTCCGCGAACTACATTCTAAAAAAGCTTCATGACATAAGATTGGACAACACACCAAATGAGTTGTGGAAAGGTCATGTACTTTCCTACAAATACCTAAACGTGTGGGGGTGTCTTGCCAAAGTAATGGTTCCTAAACCTAAGAAGGTTAGAATATGACCCAAAACTGTTGATTGTATATTCATTGGATATGCTCGCAATAGTAGTATGTATCGATTCTTGGTACACAAGTCTGAGATTCCTGACATCAATCCGAGTATGATAATTAAGTCAAGGAATGCCACATTTTTTAAGAGACGTTTCCTTGTAAAGAAGACAAAGAATATAGTCTCTCAAAAGAACGATTGATATTGTCAAAGATAGTGATCAGGTTGACCAAGAATCAGATCAACGTCCAAATGTTGAGACAATCGAAACTAGACGTAGCAAAAGAACTAGAACGTCTAAGTCGTTTGGTCCCGATTTTCTGACATACTTGTTAGAAAATGAGCCTAAAAGCTATAAAGAAGCAATGTCTTCTCCGAAGGCACCTCTGTGGAAAAAGGCTATTAACAGTGAAGATTGATTCAATCCTACAGAACCATACTTGGGATTTGGTTGATCTTCCTCCAGGTTGTATGCCACTAGGCTACAAATGGATATTCAAAAGGAAGATGAAAATGAATGGATCAATAGATAAGTACAAGGCAAGACTTGTCATAAAAGGTTATAGACAAAAGGAAGGCCTTGATTACTTTGACACCTATTCACTAGTGACTCGAATCACATCAATAAGAATTCTCATAGCCATAGCAGCTATATTTGGTCTTCAAATACATCAAATGGATGTAAAGACGACATTCTTGAATGGTGAATTGGATGAAGAGATTTACATGGAACAACCAGAAGGGTTTACTGTTCCTGGACAAGAACAGAAGGTGTGCAAACTTGTAAAATCTTTGTACGAATTAAAACAAGCACCTAAAAAATGGCATGAGAAATTTGACAAAGAGATGTTGTCAAGTGGGTTCAAAACCAATGAGTGTGATAAGTGTGTGTACACCAAATCAACTCAAAAATGATATGCCATTGTGTGTCTCTATGTAGACGATATACTGATAATTGGTAGTAATCATGAAATGATTCAGTCTACCAAAAACTTGTTATCCAGCAAATTTGATATGAAAGATTTGGGAGTAGCTGATGTGATCCTAGGAATTAAGATTTCTAGGACATCAGACGTATATATTTTATCTCAGACTCATTATATTGAGAAGATACTTGAGAAATATATCAAAGGGGGTCTAATTGTAGCTAGAACCCCTGTAGACCTAACTCTTCATCTATCAAAGAATACTGGTTCAAGCGTATCGCAATTAGAGTATTCGAGGATCATCGGAAGTCTGATGTATCTCACGAATTACACACGACCTGATATCGCTCAAGCTATGAACAGGCTTAGCAGATATACGAGTAATCCAGGATATAACCACTGGAAAGCCATAGTAAGATTTTGAGGTATCTGAGAGAAACTTCAAAATATGGACTACATTACGAGAGATATCCTGCTGTCCTAGAGGGATAAATCGATGCTAACTGGATATCTGATACAGTGGATTCCAAATCTACGAGTGGATTTGTTTTCACACTTGGTAGTACGGCCGTGTCATGGAAATCCTCGAGGCAAACTTGTATTGCACGGTCTACTATGGAATCAGAGTTCATAGCATTAGACAAAACAACGGAAGAAGCAGAATGGCTTAGAAACTTCCCGAAGGATATTCCTAGTTAGCCTAAACCGGTTCCAGCGATTAGCTTACATTGTGATAGCCAATCGGCTATTAGGAGAGCCCAAAATACAATGTATAATAGTAAGTCTCGACACATACGTCAGAGACATAATACCATACGTCAACTGCTCTCAAGTGGCATAATATCGATCGATTATGTTAAGTCGAAGGAAAACCTAGCGGATCCACTAACTAAAGGTTTACCTCGAGAGCAAGTTGAGAAGTCATCGAGGGGAATGGGCTTGAAGCCTATAAATTAAGAATTGTCACTGTGGAAACCCAACCTAGCTGACTGGAGATCCCAAGATCTAGGTTCAAAAGGGACAATCGAAACTTTGTGCAATTCAAAACAAGCACTGAAGAGTTTTGTACTCTTTCCCATTCCGATAATGAAAAAAAGTGATGTATGTCAAGGTTAGGATAAGTTAAGGCTTTTAATGATCACTATATTAGGAGATGAGTCCTACTGGGGGTAAAGGCAGATTACCACTTCATAGTAGATAACATATTTCAAGTAAGAAGTGAGGCCGCTTCCAAATTGTTTCTTTAACATTATAAATAATATTCAAAAAGAGTTTTGCTATATTATTTATTAATGGAATATAATGATAAAAATTTCATATATTGAGTAGATAAGGTTTTGACAGTATAACTATAACCTTACTCAATTGGAAATGCTAATGACGAAGGGATATTATCATTAGCGTTTTAACCTCGACTTGTATGGTTCGACGTGTCGTGTTGTTTAGTTATGATTTGTAGGTGGACAGGCCTTCATGAAATATGTATATAAGTATATGAGATATATATGTATATATTAAATAACAACCGAACGTGAGCCTAGAGAGTTCCATTATATTGAGTTTACTCGTTGAGCACTAGGGCGACCTCTCGTCAAATGTTGACAAAGTATTTTTGGGTATTTAGGATTAAATTGTTTAATCCGATAATTCATGAGATGAATTGAATTAATTAATTTTATATCAAGAGTTGATATAATTTTTTTGTATAATAAATGTAATTTGATTTACATAACTTAGTAATTATTTTGTGAATTAATTTAATTGTTAAATTAATATATAATATTAATTACTTAGATTATACAAATAAAGCTTTTAATTAGTTAGAGTAATTAAGGTAAAGCAAAATTGAATTAATTGGTTAAAGTAACTACTTGATTCATAAAGGTAACTTAGTTACTAAATTGGTGAGATAATTTTAACCTTGGTTAAATTGCCTTTTTGAAATGTGTGGTGTAGGGAAAAGATTCCCTTGAACCATGGTTTAATAAAAGGTAAATGGTTTGATTTTAGTTTTGATTATTTTTTTTAAAAAGAAAAAGCAAATGGACTTCCCTTTTTTTAGCAAGCTTCTTCCGAAACCAAAAATAGAGAGAAATTGGTTTTTGTTGTTTTGCTTCACTCACTGCCGTACAAAAGAAACCAAATAAAAGAAAAGAAAAAAATGGGTTGTTTATGTTTTTGCACTTGCTCTCTGCCGTTGATCATAAGCAAAAATAAATAGCAAAAAATCACTCTCCCTTTGTTTTTCTTAAGCCACTGCCGAACCAGTAAACAAGAGAAAGAGAAAGAGTTGATTTTTTCTCTCAAAATCCAAGCCATTATTCTCACCAAATAATTACCCAAAAACATAATCAAGTCCATAGAATTAATCCCTAAGTGTTAAGGGTTAATATATGTTCTTGAAGTTTTCTTTTTCCTAGGGTTCAAGTGTTGAATTTTTGGGAAAATCTTGGTTGCTATTCTTGAGTGATCAAACCACCTTTTGATCACCAAGATTTGTTCTTGGAGGAGCTCAATTTGGTGGAGAAAGAAGGAAGCTCAAAGCTTGGAAGAATTGGAAAACTTTGGATGCAACCATTCTCAAATTGGAAAGCCTTGAAAGAAATTGTTGGTAAAATTTAATTTGTAAATTTATTGTTCAATTTCTTGATGATTATTGTTGAGAAAAATGTTGTGGATTTGTTGGATTAATAGGAAGCATGTTAGTGAGGAATTAGAAGCATTTGAGTGTTGAAAATTAGTATATAATTGATATGTTAATTTTGAATGCTGGATTATTTTTTCAAGAGTTGGAAAAAAATTTTGTATGCTTGAATTAATTTTTTCAAGTGTTGGAAAATTAATTTTAGTATGTTTGGATTATTTTCAAGTGTTGGAAATAATTAGGATGCTTAGTTTTAATTTGTCATAGTTGATAAATTGATTAAAGTGTGTTGAAATTTTTAAATGGACTTATGGTAATTTTTAATACATGAAAATGTTTTAATGCATTGGAAATTTTAAGTTTCTAATTAAAAATTTTAAACCCACTTTTTAAGGACTGCCGAAAATTAAAACAAAAAAAATATTTTACTCGCTCTCGATTTGATCTCGGGCGGGTTTCCGCTGCGCTCGGTTTTGTCCGTTCCTCACACAACAAGTGGTATCAGAGCGATACGTGCTTCTAATTGTTCATGTTCCATACAATTTTTCCCAATGTTATAAAATGCTCATGCATACATTTAATTGTGAATTACATGTTTTAGGCAATTTTGGACATGCATACATTTTATATATTTGTATGCATTTGACTTTTGAAAAATCTCTACGCTAGATCATTAAGTGTCATTATTTTAGTTGAAAAAATATGACATGGTCCGGCTTGTCTATACGGTGTTAGTAAAACCATTGTAATTATTCCCAATATTGCTAAAGCGTGAGGGTTTGATTATAATGTTTTGTACTATTCCGGTTTAAGTATGAGATGAGTCGAATTTAAGAGAAAGTATTATCCAATATTGCTAAAACGTGAGGTTAATATTAGTATCTTACTTTCGGCGATAGACAAGTTGATCTGAAAATTGAACTATCTAATATTGCTAAAGCGTGAGGATGAGATTCGATTTAGGACCGAATGTAAGAGTTGCATGAGATGCAATTGACAATAATTGTCTACCTTCTCGAATTTACAATGGTCAATATTTCTAAAGCGTGAGACTTGCGTAAATGTCAAGAAAGATCTACTTTGCATTGTGAGATTTAAGAGTTAAATTTCGTATTCTTGTTTATAGAGATTATAAAGAATATGTAAAACAATGCGAAGGCACTTTATAGAAAAAGTAAATCCATATTCTATTTAGTGTTTTATCATGATATTTAATTATTAATTTCTGCTTTATTGTATCCTTGTGTAGACATAATGTTTTTGTCGAACTCGCTTTCGCGTATATTTGATACGCATAAACTCCAGGGTGCTGTTAATTATAATGTTTGGCTTATGAATCTCCGTATTCTTTGCCAAGCGGAGCAACTTGAATATGTTCTAGATCGTCCAATGCCCGTGAGGGTTTCAGATGATGCTTTAGATGAAGAACGTGAGACGTTCAACAGATGGAAGGATGATGATCGGAAAGTCTGGTCATACATCTTGGGATCTATGGTACCGGAACTACAAGGAAGTACATGCCAATGCTTGATTCCAGATCCATCTTGTTGCATTTGAGAAGGAACTATTCAGTGATCGACCTCAGGTAGAGATGTATAGGGTGGCTGTCGAGCTTTTTCATACTTTCCTCCCGGAGGGAAAACCTGTTAGCCCACATGTGATGAAGCTAATAGATTGTATCGAAGAACTCGAAAGGATGGATATTCCTATTAAAAATCACCTCGGTAGTGTGATGTGATTCTCGTCTCTTCCTAAGTTGTTCAATGACCTTATCGTTAACTTTAACATGCATAAGATGCTTCCCACCTATTCTGAGTTGCCAATAATGTTGCTGACAGCTCAAGATGACATGAATAAGAATAGTTCTGCATTCATGATCACTGGTGTGTTCTTCTGGACTTTCTCAGGCTTCTCAAAAGCTGGCTGGGAAGAAACAGAAAAAGAAGAAGAAGTTAAAGGTAAAGGTCCAAAGGTTGCTTCCGCCGGGGTTTCTAGACAGAATGTGAAGACAGATGTTGCAAAAGGAAAATGTTTCCACTGCGACATGCTTGGACACTGGAAACAAAAATGTCCAATATATTTAGTTTCTTTGAAGATAGAGCCCTCAAGTATTTTTTTCCTATTATTGACATTACACTTGCTTTTGATTCTAGTTCGACTTGGGTGTTAGACACTGCTTGTCCTTCTCATATCTGCAATTTGTTGCAGGATCTGAGAGAAACTAGAAGACTAAAGCCGGGAGAGATCCAACTGCGAGTAGGGAATAGAGATTCTCTACAAGTTGAAGCAGTAGGATTTTTGTGTTTGACACTCTCGGATGAATGTAATATTACATTTAATAACTGTTATTTTGTGAATAATATGATACAACAAATCATCACACTTCCTATACTTGACAGCGAAGGATTTCATGTAAATATTAAAGATGGTCTTTTGAATTTATATGATAATGTGAATGTTTTGCTTGTTTCATGTCCCATGGTTGATGGTCATTACATTCTTACCAAAAATCGTGATGTCTTTAATATAGAGAAATCTAAAAGGAAAACATCGGAAGAAATAAATAACACAGAACTTTGGCATATGAGATTAGGTCATTTAGGCATAAACGCCTAACCAAACTAGTTAAGGATGGTGTGTGTGTGATATCGGATCTAACCATAGAACCTTTACCAGTTTGCGAATATTGTATTCAAGGTAAAATGACCAAACCCTCATTTAGTGGTGTTGGACCACCGTGCTAATGATTTATTGGAACTTGTACATTCTGATGTATGTGGTCTTTTAAATCATGCTGCCATGGGTGGGTTTCAATACTTTGTAACTTTTATCGATGATTTGTCACGATATGGTTATGTGTTTCTTATGAAACACAAATCAGAAACTTTTGAAAAGTTCAAAGAATACCGATTTGAAGTAGAAAAACAAACCAGAAAACTCTTGAAATGCCTTCGATCAGATCGGGGGGGAGTACATGAGCATGAGTGAGTTCGTGAGTTATTTAAAAGAGAATGGGATTCTCACTCAGTATGCTCCTCCAGGCACTCCTCAACACAATGGTGTTTTGGAGAGGAGGAATCGAACTTTATTATATGGTTCGATCGATGATGAGTTTTACTGATCTACCAATATACTTGTGGGGCCATGCTCTAGACACTGCCGCTCATCTTTTGAACAAAGTTCCATCGAAAGCCGTTCCGACTACTCCGTATGAGTTATGGACTGGAAAGAAACCGAGTCTTAAGTATGTTAAGATTTGGGGTTGTCCTGCCTATGTAAGAGTTGCACAGCGGGATAAACTTGCACCTAGAGGGTACAAGTATTGATTCATTGGATATCCTAAAAATTCCATGGGATATCAGTTTTATGATCCCGAGAATCGAAATGTGTTCGTTGCTCGAAATGTAACTTTCTTAGAAACACAATTTGTGTTAGAAAGTGCAGATCATAGAATGATTGATTTAGATGAAGTCAATCAAAGTAACATTGAATCGACGATAGAACCAGAAGTTCAAGAAGATGAGATACCTTTGACACAACCACCTCGTAGGTCACAAAGGATATCGAGACCCCCTATCAGGTACAGGACGTCATCTGATGATACACTCGATGTTTTCTTAATTGAAGAAAATGATCATTTAACTTACAGAGAGGCGATGTTAGACATCGATGCAGAGAAATGGCTGGAAGCTATGAAATCCGAGATTGCCTCAATGCATGATAATCAAGTCTGGGACTTGGTTCCGCTTCCCGACGGAATTGTTCCTATCGGTTGTAAATGGGTTTACAAGAGGAAGCGGGGGCCCGATGGAAAGGTTGAAACCTTTAAGGCCCGACTAGTAGCAAAAGGATATACTCAGAAATCAGGTATTGATTATGAGGAAACCTTTTCTCCTGTAGCCATGCTTAAGTCAATCAGGATTTTATTAGCTATTGCCGCACACTATGATTATGAAATTTGGCAGATGGATGTGAAAACGGCTTTTCTGAATGGAAATCTTGAGGAAGATATCCATATGGAACAACCCGAGGGATTTGCATTCGCCAAAGATCCTAATCTGGTATGTAAGCTTAAAAGGTCTATTTATGGACTTAAACAAGCTTCCCGTAGTTGGAATCTTCGTTTTGATGATGTGATCATATCGTCTGGTTTCATTAAGAATGGAGAGGAATCCTGTGTCTATAAAAAGGTTAGTGGGAGCATGGTAGTCTTCTTAGTGCTTTATGTTGATGATATACTTATTATCGGAAACGATATAGGTATGTTACAATCTGTCAAAGCCTATCTCAGTAAGAATTTCTCCATGAAGGATTTGGGAGACGCCTCTTATATACTAGGTATAAAGCTTTATAGAGATATAGCGAGGAGGTTGATAGGACTCTCTTAGTCCAAGTACATTGATTTGATCTTAGAAAGGTACAACTTATTGACTGTAAGACAGTCAATGTGCCTTTCAAACATGGTTCATCTGTCTAAGAAAATGTATCCTAAGACAGATGATGAAAAGGCTAAAATGCTTAGCCAGCCTATGCTTCCGCTGTTGGTAGCATAATGTATGCCATGTTATGTACTAGACCTGATATCAGCATGGCTATAAGTGTTACAAGCCGTTATCAGTCTGATCCGGGTCAGGACCATTGGATGACTGTGAAACATATCTGAAATACCTTAAGGGTAAAAAGGATAAGTTTATCATTTATGGAGAAAATGACTTATAGTTGAGAGGTTACACGGATTCAGAATTTCAATCTGATCCAGATGATAGAAAGTCTACATCTGGGTTTGTGTTTTCTCTCAATGGCGGTGCCATTAAAGTTTGTAAAGTACAAACTGAACAAAATATAGTGGATCCACTGACTAAAGCCTTAACTCCCAAGGTGTTTGAGAAACACGTGGAGTCCATAGGTATTAGATACCATCGTGAATGGCACTAGATCAAGTTGAAGTGTTGGAAATGGTGATCGAGCACCATTCACTTTTTGTATGAATATTTGATATTTATGCAATATAATATTCATTTTATCATGGTTATTTATTTATTAATATGGTAAAACTCTTACTTTATTTATATAATGTAAATCTAATTGTTAGATTACTCTAAGAGTTAGAGATTTCGAGTTACACTCGGAACCTTATATGAATTTAGTAAAGACCCGAGAGTTACTACATATGGTGATATAGTTACAAGAGTTGCAAATGTTATTGAGAAATATCACGCATTCTCTCGAATATAAATTATTCCTAGTCTAGATATATTGACATGAGTCGGTCATTATATTGGTAAGACTAGTGCAATGTCTATATATGTAATGGACATATGGTTTGTCTCAATAGACTGTGAGCTTAGCGGAAGTTCGTTATAGAAATGCAGATATTCATTAGTTGAATGAATATTGAATTAACTCATAAGAGATGACTAATAGATATTCCATAAAACTGTCAATAGTTATCTTTTCGAGTTGAGTAGTTATTGTGGTCCTTTGACTTGAGACACCACGGTGGTCTTGTGAGTGATCCTCTGTGCCTGATACCATGCATATCAGAGACCTTTCATGGTCTGGCCTCTGGATGACTGTTAGGTATAGACCGATGCTCACGAAGATCGGTGTGTGTTAGGATGAGGATTCGTCAGTCCATATGGTTGGATTTTATTTCAAGAAATTTTCAGAATATATTCCGGAAATCTTTTGGCCGAAAATTCGTTGAAGAAATTGTTTCTTTAACATTATAAATAATATTAAAAAAGTTTTGCTATATTATTTATTAATGGAATATAAGGATAAAAATTTCATATATTGAGTAGATAAGGTTTTGACAGTATAACTATAACCTTACTCAATTGGAAATGCTAATGACGAAGGGATTATACATTAGCGTTTTAACCTCGACTTGTATGGTTCGACGTGTCGTGTTGTTTAGTCATGATTTGTAGGTGGACATGACTTCATGAAATATGTAAATAAGTATATGAGATATATATGTATATATATATAAATAACAACCGAACGTGACCCTAGAGAGTTCCATTATATTGAGTTTACTCGTTGAGCACTCGGGCGACCTCTCGTCAAATGTTGACAAAGTATTTTTGGGTATTAGGATTAAATTGTTTAATCCGATAATTCATGAGATGAATTGAATTAATTAATTTTATATCAAGAGTTGATATAATTTTATTGTATAATAAATGTAAATTTGATTTACATTAACTTAGTAATTATTTTGTGAATTAATTTAATTGTTAAATTAATATATAATATTAATTACTTAGATTATACAAATAAAGCTTTTAATTAGTTAGAGTAATTAAGGTAAAGCAAAATTGAATTATTTGGTTAAAGTAACTACTTGATTCATAAAGGTAACTTAGTTACTAAATTGGCGAGATTAATTTTAACTTGGTTAAATTGCCTTTTTGAAATGTGTGGTGTAGGGAAAAGATTCCCTTAAACCATGGTTTAATAAAAGGTAAATGGTTTGATTTTAGTTTTGATTATTTTTTTTAAAAGAAAAAGCAAATGGACTTCCCTTTTTTTAGCAAGCTTCTGCCGAAACCAAAAATAGAGAGAAATTGGTTTTTGTTGTTTTGCTTCACTCACTGCCGTACAAAAGAAACCAAATAAAAGAAAAGAAAAAAATGGGTTGTTTATGTTTTTGCACTTGCTCTCTGCCGTTGATCATAAGCAAAAACAAATAGCAAAAAATCATTTTCCCTTTGTTTTTCTTAAGCCACTGCCGAACCAGTAAACAGAGAAAGAGAAAGAGTTGATTTTTGCTCTCAAAATCCAAGCCATTATTCTCACCAAATAATTACCCAAAAACATAATCAAGTCCATAGAATTAATCCCTAAGTGTTAAGGGTTAATATATGTTCTTGAAGTTTTCTTTTTCCTATGGTTCAAGTGTTGAATTTTTGGGAAAATCTTGGTTGTTATTCTTGAGTGATCAAACCACATTTTGATCACCAAGATTTGTTCTTGGAGGAGCTCAATTTGGTGGAGAAAGAAGGAAGCTCAAAGCTTGGAAGAATTTGAAAACCTTGGATACAACCATTCTCAAATTGGAAAGGCTTGAAAGAAATTGTTGGTAAAATTTAATTTGTAAATTTATTGTTCAAGTTCTTGATGATTAATGTTGAGAAAAATTGTTGTGGATTTGTTGGATTAATAGGAAGCATGTTAGTAAGGAATTAGAAGCATTTGAGTGTTGAAAATTAGTATATAATTGATATGTTAATTTTGAATGCTTGGATTAATTTTTTCAAGAGTTGGAAAATTATTTTGTATGCTTGAATTAATTTTTTCAAGTGTTGGAAAATTAATTTTAGTATGTTTGGATTATTTTCAAGTGTGGAAATAATTAGGATGCTTAGTTTTAATTTGTCAATAGTTGATAAATTGATTAAAGTGTGTTGAAATTTTTAAATGGACTTATGGTAATTTTTAATACATGAAAATGTTTTAATGCATTGGAAATTTTATGTTTGTAATTAAAAATTTTAAACCCACTTTTTAAGGACTGCCGAAAATTAAAACAAAAAAAAAAATTTACTCACTCGCGATTTGATCTCGGGCGGGTTCCGCTGCGCTCGGTTTTGTCCGTTCCTCACACAACATTTTACAGGCTGGTTTCCCTAAAGTGCTTGATGAACCAGGACCGTTGTTCAGGGCCGAAATGAACACAACCGTAGAACGGGAAATGGTCGAAGTAAAGCTGTGTGTTGGCGATTGTCTTGGTTTACACCAACGGCAGAACAGTTCAAGACTATGGGTCACTCGTTTGCCAAGTAAATCCGATTGTCATTCATTAGGAAGGTTCAAGGCGAAAGCTACCTATTTCGATGCAGCTTTAGTTCACGGAAACTCTCTCAAGTTTTTGTATGAACATTTTAAGAATTCTAGGGGATTGTTGTAAATTCTTAAAATATAGGTGGTTAAGATGGAGGAGGGACATGTCCCTTGGATGGTACCCCATAATGACATGTCCTCCAAATGAGAAGCATGGAAGGGGTACAACCTTTTGTTGGGGTTGTACCTATTGGAGTTGGTGCTCAGAGTGCCAATCTGTACCGTATTTAAGTCTGATTCATGAATACGAAAATCCACTTTTTCCATAATATTACTTTCTTAGTGGTTACACCTCTTGTTTTTATATACGTATTCGATCTAATTACTATTAGATTGAAACTAAATGTGGTTTAGTGATATGTATATATTAGGCAAAGGCCCGATAATATATAATGTAGTACACAGTTACAAAGTTAGTTTGTAATATATATAATCTAGTTACGAAGTGTCACTGCTAAATGTATATTATCAAACATAGTTCATGGTCAAGATTTACTAATACGGGTCGGTTAGTCAAATCCGTTGAGACCAGTACATGTCGTATATTGAGACTTGGTCCGATGGTTTATCCCAATGAACCATGAGTCTGGGGAGACTGGTATAGACGTGTAGGTGTTTATAATGGATTAACACTGAACAAATCACTGAAGATTCTTAATGGATGGTACACCAACATCAAAAAGAATCTTCTCGGGTTGAGTAGTATAGTGGTCCTTCAACTTGAGATACCACTGTGGATGTATGAGACATCCTCCACACTTAGATGGCAGTCACGTCACTGATCTATTAAGATCAGACCTCCGCCTGTTCGTTGGGTGTAGACTGATCCTCAGGATATCCTATGTGTATCAAGATAGGATCCGTCAGTTCTGTGTACAGAGCATAGGTAGTCCATATGTGATTAGCAGTCTGTTAAATCTGTGGCCACAGTATAATTCGAAAGTAAGTTTCGAGTGTTATTTAGAGATTGCTAATAGATACGTCGACGGGATAATACCTATAGAGATTTGACATTTACATCTATATCTCTGGTATTATCCGGATACCTGTGACGGAGGGATTATACGTATACAATGACCTCGACTTGTATGATTCAGCTTGTTTATCCGTGGTCGTCATAATTTATAGGTGGGTAAATTTGATGAGCGGAAAATATATCAATATTTACCGCCCCTTTTACTTAATATTTTGTTTAGTTTCTCGGGTTTGATGAACGTTTTGATGTGTTTTAGTTTATTTTGCAGATAAAATAATATTGGGACACAATGAAATCATTTAGGACGAAATGTGGGTCAAATAAGGGCAAAAATTGGACTTGACATATTAATTTTGGAGATTGGAAACTTGAAAGGACGTTTTAACGAAGTGCAGTTTTTGAAATTCTAGTTTTGTGCATCTGTCGTATTTTGGGCATAACCTCTTACTCCGATATCGGATTGAGCTAATTCAAGTTCCGGATTAAATAAGACTCAAAGATCTAAAACTTTGAAAGACAAAAAAATTTCGAATTCTGAAGATTTCATACCCGAAATTGATGAACCATCCAAAAGTGTGTTGTGTGTAATTATTAAAGTTACTTTCAATCATTTTCAAAGCAAAAAATAAATTAATAAATAAATAATAAAAATTATCAAATCATCACCAACATGATAAGAGATTAGTGGAGCAATTAATAATGGATTTGGTGGAGCAATTAATAATTGATTTGGTGGATGATTTGATGGAGGCAAAATTTTGCCTATAAATACCAAGCCATTTCATTTGTAAAATTCATACTTTCTTCTAAGGAATTCCTTAAGAATACTAAGAAGATTGTATCTTGTTTGTTTATTTACAGCTTTCAGTAATTAATTTCCGCTTTCGCACTTTCTTTTCTTTACTTTTCAGTTTTTACTTTCCGCAATTTACTTTTACGCACAGTACTTTTCTTTCTTTAATTTTCAGTTTTTACTTTTCAGTAATTTACTTTTCAGCAATTTACTTTTCAGCAATTTACTTTCAGTAATTTTCTTTCAGCATTTAAATTTCAGTATTTAATTTCAGCATTTACTTTCAGCATTTACTTTTCAGTATTTAATTTTCAGTATTTAATTTTCAGTTTTTACTTTATGTCTTTTATTTTATTTAAGTTTTTTTTACTACCCGTAAATATGTGTCGTAACTAAGCCAAGTTATATGGGGTTGTGATGAAATCCAATATCACCGGTTTATAAGAGGTTAGATTATAGCTTGGGTAATATAAAGATTTATTTATTGAGTCTTAATCTTAATGCTTTTTCATTAACTGGCCATTAATAAAATTGAACTGGGAACTTAAAATGAACTACACATAAGGATTTTAAGTTTAAGACCTTAGACTCAATAGTCCACGATCTTTCTTGAGGATAGATAACCCTTTAATAGATATTTCCTTATAGGATAGACATATACCTGTCGGGCGTGGGTAGCCATAATTGGAACTTAAACTTAATGAATCCAGATAATTTGGTTGACATAGACATATGGTTCAATTGGGTTAAACTGGGTATTTGTGTCTGACCATCGACAGAGGCTTACACATAATTTAGTGTTCCAGGTTAATAAATCAATATATTACCCAACTTTAAGATAACCACTTCATCTTTAAAATGATATTGGAAGAAATCACAACCCTAGATAGTTTTTTAATATTGAATTTTCTTAAAATCTACTTTCGAACAATTTTATTTACTTGTTTTTAAATTTAGAATCGTCACCATTTCAAATCAATCAAACAACCTGTTAGATACTAGTAATCATTTGACCTCATAAAATAATAGATTAGATATTAAGTCCTCGTGGGATCGATATTTTTATACTACTTGAACGATACGTGCGCTTATGTTATACGTGTGTGTTTACGCCGGTCAAGTTTTTGGCGCCATTGTCGGGGATTTATTTATCTTTTACTATTAGTTTAGGGTTGATACGTTACTTGTATCTAATTTCTTTTACTATTGTTTTTATTTTCTTGTGTTTCAGGTTCTTAGAAACTTCATGAGACGAACCAGAAGCTTTGAACTCCGACCGCTTGACCCGGAAATTGAAAGAACCATCAGACAGTTGAGAAGGGAAAGGCGAGAAGGCCAGAAGCTTTAGTCAACATGGAACCTGAACCTTTGAGGTTGCATCACCGATTCCCATTCGAGACAGAACCATTCCGGTGGTTGACAGACTCATTTTCCTGTATTGTACTTCCTCCCTTACCACCAGTAATGCGTGTGACATCAAAACATGCATTCAGATGATTCAGCAGTCAGTTCAGTTCGGAGGGAATGCAACTGAAGATCCTAATGCCCACATCAATAACTTCCTGGAAGTTTGCGGCACTTTCAACTACAACAGAGCATCAGAAGAAGCAATGAGACTGCGAGTTTTTCCATATTCCTTGAAGGACAGAGCAAAGCTTGGCTACATTCACTACCAGCAGGTTCCATCACAACTTGGAACACTTTAGCCACCAAATTCCTTGCAAAGTATTTTCCACCAGCCAGAACCGGAAAGCTGAGGAATGACATCACATCCTTTGTACAACAATATTCAAAATCCCTCTGCGAATCTTGGGAAAGGTACAAAGATTTGCTCCGGAAATGTCCTCACCATGAGATTCCAAAATGGCTTCAAGTCCAAACATTCTATAATGGGCTTTCTGGAATAATGAGAACCACAATCGATGCTGCTGCTGAAGGAGCCTTGATGGAAAAATGAGAAGATCAAGCCTGAGACCTAATCGAAGGAATGGCCAACAACAATTCCTTGTGGCCAACAGAAAGGAGCATGATCCAAATAATTGCAGGAATTTATGAAAGTGGAGCCAATACAGCAGTCAACGCCAAGCTGGATCAGATATGCAAATTCATGGGGACTCTTACCACTGGATCCACAAGTTCACCATATGAAGGAGCACCAGAGTCGAACCAACTTGAAGAGACGGTGAATTTTGTCAACAATTTCAACAGACAGGGGAACAATCCATATTCCAACACCTACAACCCAGGGTGGAGGAATCATCCCAATTTTTCATGGAGCAACAATTCAGGCAACGACAGAACTATCCACCACCTGAATTCCAGCAACATAACAAAAGCCAGGAGCAGGCAAATGAACCAGGAATAACAAGTGTTGACCCACTTGAAAAAGATAGAAGCAAAACACGACTCTCAAGCAGCAAGATATGATACTATGTTTCAATCTCAAGCAGCAAGATATGATGCTATGTTTCAATCCAAGCAGCATAATTCAAAGTCAATCTGCTTCTATTAAAGAACTGGAGAATCAAATTGGACAACTGGCAAATGCTCAGAGTTACAGACCGCCAGGTACCCTTCCTAGCAACACAGAGCCAAATCCAAGAAACATGGGGAATGAGCAATGGCATGCCATCATGTTAAAAAGCGGTACTGAAATCAACAAAGATGTTGGAGCCAAAACAGCTGCTAAGGAAGTTGCAAAAGAAACAAAGCAACAGATGGAGGAAAAAGAAGTAAAGAAAAAGAACAGATCATTTTACCTCCACCTTTTCCTCAACATCTTCAGAAGAACAAATTAGACAAGCAGTTTTATCGGTTCTTGAAAATCTTCAAAAAGCTGCATATCAACATTCCATTTGCAGAAGCGTTGGAACAAATGCCCAGCTATGCCAAATTCATGAAAGACATTCTTTCACGAAAGCGGAGATTGGGAGATTACGAGACAGTAGCATTATCAGAAGAATGCAGCGCTATCATTCAGAGGAAACTTCCCCCAAAGTTGAAAGATCCTGGCAGTTTCACTGCTCCTTGCACCATAGGAGAACATGACTTCGGTAAGGCTCTGTGTGATCTAGGTGTGAGTGTTAACTTGATGCCTTTTTCTATTTTCAGGAAATTACAGATTGGAGAAACAATGCCAACTTCAGTCTCCCTACAACTTGCTGATAGAACGCTCGTATTTCTAAGAGGCATAGTTGAGGTTGTGCTGGTCAAGGTTGACAAATTCATTTTCCCTGCAGATTTTATTGTCCTTGATATGGAGGAAGACGCAGACGTGCCAATAATCCTTGGGAGACCATTCTTGGCTACAGGTCGAACCATTATTGATGTACAAAAAGGAGAACTAACCATGAGGGTACAAGACAAAGAAGTAACATTCAATATTTTCAAGGCCATGAATTTCCCAGATGATGAAAAGAATGAGGAATGTTTCAAACTTGATGTGATACACAGTACCATTCAGAACTCCAATGCAATGCAAAGTTCTACTGACAAACTTAAAACATGTCAATTGCCTGTGGAGCCTAAAGATAAAGCGTCTTTTGTACTGAAGAAGCCAATTCTTGCACTACAAGCAATAGAAGAGAAAAAGTTCCACTAGCTCAACGAATTGGAGGAATTTCACAATCAGCCTTTTGAGGATGCCAAATTGTACAAAGAAAAGGGCAAGAAAAGACATGATGAGAAGTTAGTGCGCATACAACTGGAACCAGGGCAGAAGGTACTGTTAAACAAATCAAGGGTGAAATTCTTCCCATGGAAGCCAAAATCACGGTGGTCAGGTCCATTTGTGATCACCAAAGTTTTACCAGATAGAGCCATTGAGATACATGATCCTGACTCCAACAAAACTTTCAAGGTTAAAAACAAGCGTGTCAAGCACTACTGGGGAGAATCATTTGAGCGACAAAAAGAAAGTGTTACACTTTCAAATCTAGCCTAACGTTCGAGAAGTCACGTCTAGCTGACGACTTTAAACTTAGCGCTCGCAGGGAGGCAACCCATGCAATTTTTGTATATATTGTGATTTGGTGTGATTTAATTTGGTGTGTTTAGTTTTTGCAGATTAAGACATTTCAAGATGCAAGAAGCTCTCACAAATCTTCACAAGCAATTTCCTTCTCTCCCTAAAACATCTCTGATGAAAGTTTACAAAGCTCGCTTGGAACGGATGAGATTACTGATGATTAAAGGTATTCCTACTGACATTCGTTGGTTAATTGAAGCACGGGTTCGATTGGAAGATGAGTCTTCTAACTCTTTTATTTCACATCTGCCTAGTTTTGGAGAAGCACCTATGTAAAGAAACGTAGAGCTAAGAAAATGAGTGTTTGTTACAAATGTGCACGCTGGAATTGCAATACTCGTTGTCGTTCTTTAGGAATGGTGTCTGATAATCGCGAAGACAAAATTAAATTCATTAGGGATGGCTTGAGTAAGGAGTCTTTAGATGATATATCTTCAACTCTTGAGACGCATCCCAGTGGATATGTTCACATAGCCATTCGTAAATTACATACACAATTCCAAAAGAAAGACAACAATTAAGTCTTGGGAATCTGACTCAAAAAGACCCTGTTTGCCAGTTTATAAGAAAATTGGATGGGAAGCTTGTCCCTGACGCATAGACATCAATCAAGCGTTACTTTTCTTGTAAATATTATATATCCTTGTCTTTTCTTAATAATTGTAATTTGTTTTGTTGTTTTCTTTTATTTTCTCCGACAGGATCCAGACCTTTTTTACTATCACGATATTATTTCGCTATTATTCGTCCTCTGGAAGATACTTGTGCTATTTTTACTCACCATTTTCAGGTACTATAAATTCAGCCCGTCATTGCACTTTTGAAGGCATCCAGAGTTGAGAAAGAAATACAAAAAAAAATGGAAGCCACTTCAAGAAGACGAGTTGAAAACATCTGTGTGTTTTGCGGTAGTAGTGTTGGTGTTAAGCCACAATACGTAGAAGCAGCACAAGAATTGGGTCGAGTCTTAGCTGCAAGAAATATGCACTTAATATATGGAGGAGGCAATCTTGGACTTATGGGGATCGTTTCAAAGGCCGTACAAGAAGGAGGCAGTCACGTTTTGGGAATCATTCCAAAACCCTTGGTAGAGGCAAATCTTATTGAACCATCAAACGGAGAGGAACTGATCGTGCCAGGTATGTCTGAACGACTGGTAGAAATGATTAACCGTGCTGATGCTTTTATTGCTTTGCCAGGTGGCTTGGGTACATTAGAGGAAATTTTTATTGTGCTATCTTGGGCGAACCTGAACATACACCAGAAACCAATTGGGCTGTTTAACGTTGATGGATTTTATGATTTTCTTTTTGTATTTCTTGATGATGCCCGGAGAAATGGGTTCGTGTCAAAACCTTTGAAAGAACTCCTCTTTACTGCCAGAACTGCTCCAGATTTAATTGACCAACTCTTAGCCTATGAACCACAAGTTGACCCTATCCTTTCAAAGATAAATTGGTCTGAGGAGGATCGTGGTAAGAGACGTCGTGTTAATCTGGATCTTAACCTTTAATTTCCTGTAGATTTTCAGCTAACCAGGTACGACCTTCTTAACTCTCCTTTTACTGTTTAAGACATTGGGGACAATGTCTCATTTAGGTTTGGGGGAGGTAATTAGTTGATCAGTACTTGTTTTTAGTTTGTGTGTTTTTTTATTTTTAGTCCAATTTTTTCGAAAAATACAAAAAAATTTCAAAAATTTACAAAATTACATTTTTTGTTTTTGTTTTTTGTTTTTATTTTGACTAAAAATGGTGAAATTGGGAGAGATAGCTGAGTAAGGAGTTTCCCACTCCTGATCCGTATCTCAAACCTATATCAGAACAAGTTAATTTTTGTTTATTTCCTTTTGAATTATTTAATTTGTAAATTCTCCATAAAATTGACGAAAATGGATCTTATATGTTCAGTTAGCAGATATTATCAACATACATAGAAACATACGGACATGAACTAAAATTGAAAAGTTTGTAATATTCAGTGCTCTAGTTTAATTGGAGGAAGCATCTCAAAAAGCAATGGAGTAAAAAAAAGAATAAAATATGAGGTCCGAGTTATTAAGTCTGTAAGGGTGTTTTAACTCCTAGTGCCCTAAAACCAACTGGTTTGGGAGTCACTGGCCCAAAACTCGTTACATGGATCAAAGATGCTACAAAAATATATATATCTGAAGTCTGAGTAATTAAGTCCGTAGGGGTGTCTTAACACCTGGTGCCCTAAAGCCAACTGGTTTGGGAGTCACCGACCCAAAGCTCGCTACATAGACGGAAGAAGATATTGTATATAAAAAAAAAAAAAAATTATTCCATTGCTGCAAAAAGATGTGAATACTGATAAAAGTTTAGGAAAAAAATATTACTCTCTTATCAACTACACTTGTGACTATTGTGGGCAAAAATGAGTTGATTAATATTTTGTCGACTGTGTATATGGAGAATGATAAAAATAATCGGAGAATTTACTTATTCGGTAATTTAGAATGAAACAAAACAACTATTGACTTGGAGTAGAAGTTTCACCTGATTAGTCACTAACTTCTTTATTCTCTTTTCTCTTGTCTTTTTGCTTTTGTGTGCATGCATTAGTTTTATTATCTTTTACTTTTGTAAAACGTTTGTGGGTATCGTTGCTGTAAGCCCTCACGAGACTATAACTCGTCCACTAGGGACACCTAGGGGTTTAAAGGCTTGTTGCATATGCTAAATGCAACCGTGATCCCTACGAAAGTGGCTTAGTTTAATTTTAATTGTTTCTTGTATTTTATTTTATTGTTTTGCTCGAGGACTAGCAAAATGTTAGATTTGGGGGTGTGATGAGCGGAAAATATATCAATATTTACCGCCCCTTTTACTTAATATTTTGTTTAGTTTCTCGGGTTTGATGAATATTTTGATGTGTTTTAGTTTATTTTGCAGATAAAATAATATTGGGACACAATGAAATCATTTAGAACGAAATGTGGGTCAAATAAGGGCAAAAATTGGACTTGACATATTAATTTTGGAGATTGGAAACTTGAAATGGCGTTTTAACGAAGTGCAGTTTTGGAAATTCCAGTTTTTTACATCTGTCGTATTTTGGGCATAACTTCTTTCTCCGATATCGGATTGAGTTGATTGAAGTTCCAGATTAAAGAAGACTCAAAGATATAAAACTTTGAAAGACAAAATAATTTCGAATTCTGAAGATTTCATACCCGAAATTGATGAACCATCCAAAAGTGTGTTGTGTGTAATTATTAAAGTCACTTTCAATCATTTTCAAAGCAAAAAATAAATTAATAAATAAATTAATAAAAATTATCAAATCATCACACAAAACATGATAAGAGATTAGTGGAGCAATTAATAATGGATTTGGTGGAGCAATTAGTGAAGCAATTAGTGGAGCAATTAATAATTGATTTGGTGGATGATTTGATGGAGGCAAAATTTTGCCTATAAATACCAGCCATTTCATTTGTAAAATTCATACTTTCTTCTAAGAATTCCTTAAGAATACTAAGAAGATTGTATCTTGTTTGTTTATTTACAGCTTTCAGTAATTAATTTCCGCTTTCGCACTTTCTTTTCTTTACTTTTCAGTTTTTACTTTCCGCAATTTACTTTTACGCACAATACTTTTCTTTCTTTAATTTTCAGTTTTTACTTTTCAGTAATTTACTTTCAGCAATTTACTTTTCAGCAATTTACTTTTCAGCAATTTACTTTCAGTAATTTACTTTCAGCATTTACTTTTCAGTATTTAATTTTCAGTATTTAATTTTCAGTATTTTACTTTATGTCTTTTATTTTATTTAAGTTTTTTTTACTACCCGTAAATATGTGTTGTAACTAAGCCAGTTATCTGGGGTTGTGATGAAATCCAATATCACCGGTTTATAAGAGGTTAGATTATAGCTTGGGTAATATAAAGATTTATTTATTGAGTCTTAATCTTAATGCTTTTTCATTAACTGGCCATTAATAAAATTGAACTGGGAAACTTAAAATGAACTAGACATAGAGATTTTAAGTTAAGACCTTAGACTCAATAGTCCACGATCTTCCTTGAGGATAGATAACCCTTTAATAGATTTCCTTACAGGATAGACATATACCTGTCGGGCGGGGGTAGCCATAATTGGAACTTAAACTTAATGAATCCAGATAATTTGGTTGACATAGACATATGGTTCAATTGGGTTAAACTGGTATTTGTGTCTGACCATCGACAGAGGCTTACACATAATTTAGTGTTCCAGGTTAATAAATCAATATATTACCCAACTTTAAGATAACCACTTCATCTTTAAAATGATATTGAAGAAATCACAACCCTAGATAGTTTTTAATATTGAATTTTCTTAAAACCTACTTTCGAACAATTTTATTTACTTGTTTTTAATTTAGAATCGTCACCATTTCAAATCAATCAAACAACCTGTTAGATACTAGTAATCATTTGACCTCATAAAATTAATAGATTAGATATTAAGTCCTCGTGGGATCGATATTTTTATACTACTTGAACGATACGTGCGCTTGCGTTATACGTGTGTGTTTACGCCGGTCAAATTATGGACACGAATTTGATTTTGTGATCGATATACCTGAATCTAGAGAATCTCACTAATGAAATATACTCGTAGAGCACTTGGGCGACTTTTATGAATAATGATGATTATTTATAAATCGTTTAGACGTTAAACGAAAAATACATGCAAACGGGCCGAACCGTCATTTCCTAATTAATGTGTATTTCTATTTAAGATAAGATATTATTAAATACACATTAATAAATTGTCAAATAAAGGTATTTGACATATTTCATTTATATATATGTATTTGAGATATTTAAAGTAAATATAATACATATATTTGAGATATTTGTATTTGATTAATTAATTAATTATTTAATTGTTAAATAATTAATATAATTAAAATATAAATATCTTATGAAATGATAAAGTTAGTAAATGATTGTAAGTGTTTATTGTTGACTTTAAAGTAAAGGAAATGGTAGTCAAATTGATTTGACTTCTTTGATATTTGTTTAAAGTGTTTTAAAATTGAAATATAATTTTCCTTTAATTTTAAGTGAATTTCAGCCAACACCGTAAATAAATATAATTGTTATATTTTTGAGTTGCTTTATTTGACTTTAAGAAAATCATTAAATGGTTTGATGATGATTAAAGCAAGTTTATAAAGTAAACTTTAAATGAAATAAAAAAAATCAAGATATTTGTATATACTACACCAATTTCGGCCAAGGCTTATTTTGTGGAGTATATATTATTTTGTTTCATTTTTTAGGGTTTAACAAGTTCATATACACAAAAATAGAACACAAATGTGGTTGAGAGAAAAGGTTTGGAGAAAATAAGAAAATCTTGGAAATCTTAAGCATTTGTAAGTTTTCTTTCAATTCCTCCAACATGAAAAATGTTTCTAACATACTTAGCTTCAATTTGTGACACTTTGATGTTATCTCTACTCTTATAGTTTGTGTTTATATGGTTGTGAACTTGAATGAAAGATTGATGCATGTAAGTGAGCTTAAACTTGTTTTAAAGCTTACTTTTGATTCTTTAAAAATAAAAGTTGCCATTCTAGAGTTAGTAAGCCGCTCCTTGGTGACCTAGAATTATTCTAGAGTTATTTAAAAGTGGTGAGGCTTGATTGGTGAAGTATTGAATGGATTAAAGTGTTGGATTTTGTAAATTTGGTGAAATTGGACAATTTGATGAAATTGAAAAATTAGGGTTTATAACCCACTCCAAATTTGGGGCTTTTCATATATGTGATGTATTATTGTATGACTATGACGCATGTAAATTTTTGGGTTGATTGGATTTGATCTTGGCATGTTTTGAACAAAAAGGACCAAAATGCAATTACTTGAAAATTTGGGGTGCCCACGGCAATTACTGAAAAATTGGGGATTTGTGTGAAATCTGATTTTGATGCATTAGATGTGTTGAAAAATATTTTAGAAATGATTTAGAATCATCCAAAATTGTACCTGACAACTTTTGGACTAAAATGATCAATTTACAAAGTTTTGGGGTAATTCCGTAATTATCAAGAAATTTGATCTCTTGTGTAATTTTTCAGAATTTGATAATTGGATAATTAAATAAATAAGTTTATTTAATTGATCCGAGAAAAAATTTGAAATCGAAAAATTTTGATTTTCCACGATTTTCGCTGCGTTACCGATATTCCCCCTTAAAACCCCAACAAAATGGTATCAGAGCGAGTCTGATTCTATCCACCCTAATATGATTATGCCTTTTAAATTTAATGTTTAATTTATTCTTTACTCGTTGCATGCATGTATTTATTTAATTTGATTAAATAAATTAAAAGAATCTTTTCGGAAATCCCTAAATAATAAGGTTTTATGTAATTCATGTATTTGATGCATATTACATGGTCCGTCTTATCAAATTGGGTACATAATATTACACAATGAAACAAAAATCTCACTAATGCACAGAAGGGAAATTTCAGACAAACTTGGTTGGGGGATTGTTTTCTCTCATTTTCCTCAGTATAGATATTGAACTTTGAATATGAAAATGAAAAGGAACTTGATTCCTTTATGTTTGATCTTCATAGTTTAAGTTTAGTTGCTTCATTTTCACAGAAAAAATTGATTAAGTTAAAGTGTTATGAAACTTATTTTCATAAGCTTTGATTAATCTCTCAAATAATAAACCGGAAGTTTCATCAACCGATTCAGTGTATAGATACGCTTGGAGGCAACCAGAGTCGATTTGCTTTCTGGATTTAACTCATAAGAGGTATACTTGTTATACTCTTCTTTATATACATATATACGTTTTTATTGTTAAAATGAACTTTTTTAAGAACCTATAGAAATTGGTTAAGTTCATCTGTTGGCTTTGGGAAGGGAAACCGTTTCTCACCTTCAAATGGTATCATGTATATTTATTTATTAATTTATGTTCATTAAATAATTTTTGAGAGTTGTTGATAATTTGGTTGGTGGAATAATTGGTATTCTATGTTTAAAATGCTCTAATTTAATAAATATGATTTATGGTATTTTATGCATGAATATGTCCATACATGGTTCCCATGGGGCGCAGTCCAGCGGTTTGAACTTTGGGACATTGTCTTCAAGGATCTAGGTTCAATCCTTGGGTATCAACCTTGTAAGAGCCTGGGACGGCACTGGTTTATCCACGCATCTATATGGATGACATGAAATTCCCCGGTATTCCAAATAAATGTCCATACATGATCATTTGGTTGATAATAAAAATTATTAGATGTATTGACATATTAGTTAAGAGTTAAGAATGCAAGAGCATGAAAAATAATACATTTTGATATGTAAAAATATATAAATTCATTAAAATGTGTTCTTATGTTATTTTTATACATAAACATGTTTATTAATATTTTAATGTTGATTTAAAAATATTGGACTTGTTTTAGGATGTGTTTTATGTGTTAAAGTAAGTGTTATATCGTCAGTGGCAAAATCAGTAATTTCCAAGCAACTCTTGGCAAAATGGCTTTTTTGGGGCTACTGTTGGCGCGTGCGCGCTCCTGTGAAGCGTGCTGCCCGTATGCCTGCAGTAGGGGTGGAAAAAAAACCGACCGACCGAACCAAACCGCAAATCGAACTAAACCGGATCGAATTTACGGTTTTTTTCTAACGGTTCAGTTTGCGGTTCGGATTGGCCCACCCCAAACTGTTTACGGTTCGGTTCAGATGCTAAACCGAATCGCACCTGTTAAACCGAACCGAACCGTTATAATTAAAAAATTATATATTTTTATAAAAAGATTTGCATTTTTCTTTTAATTTTACTTTATGTTTTCTTTTTATTATATATTAATACTTTTATTCTTAATTTTTTTGTTAATATATATATATTTTTAATACTTTTATTATTCTTAATTTATTTGTTAATAATTTTATTCTTAATTTTTTGTTTTATGGTTTATTCTTGAAAGTAAGCTGTGTTGTTTCTTAATTAGAATGATGGTAGCATCATTATTCGAAGTAATTTTTAAAAAATACAAGAATTAATTGTGCCTCATTTTTCAATCCTCTATTGAGTGCATGTGTTCTCTGGAGTCACAGCTTACACCGTAACACTTCATACTATTTGTTCGCTGACTAGTTTTTTTTTTTATCTTCACTTAAGTGAATGTTTTTTTTTCTAAGTAGAATAATCCATAAACCGAACCGAACCAATCCGTAAACCGCTAGTTTAAAAAATTTTCAATCCGAACCAAACCGTTATTTAATGGTTTGGTTTTAGAGGTAAAAAACCGGACCGTAAAATATGGTTTGGTTCGGTTTTTAGCAAAAACCGAACCACGCCCACCCCTAGCTTGCAGTGCATGCGCGCTTGGTGAGCTGGTCTTCGTTGTCGTTTTGTCGCATCTCGCAAGTTAAGCCTTCGCACTACACGCGCCGACCCAATTTTTTAAATTTGGGTCTAACCTTATCGTTTTTTCGTGCTGATTTTTAAAATGAAAAAACGCCAACCTAATTCGGTCCCGATTAGGGGCATTTTCATAATTTCTCAAAAAGAGACCAAGTTGTAAATTTTTGAAAATTGTAAATTTAACAACGCTCATCAATTAAATAATTTGATTAATTTTAATTTTTTGAAAAATGAATCAATCGAAATTAATTTTTTCTGGTTTGGACCTCTTCCGATCGAACTTAAATACATTGCTCATGTTAAGTAAATTAAAAATTAGATTCTAAATTAATTTGATTAATCTAGAATTTTAAAAATTCTAGTGAAGTAATTAAATGAATATAAATCAACAAGAATTGATTTCAAATCAATTAGAATTGCCTCATTGATAAATTAAATTAGTTAATTTATTAAAATTGATATTGATCAAAATAGTAATGGTTATTTAAAAGGATATCATTAAATTGATATAAGAATTTAAATCTCATCACTAATAAATCTACATTATAAATGTATAATTTAATGAGACCAAAATATTCGATCTTCCAATATTAATATTAGGCTTCAACCTTCCAATGCAGTCAATTGATCATTAATATTTCTATACGGGCAACCCAACAACTGTTAGGTGAAGAACCTTTATAGGGTATCGTGGTCTAGTTGACCCATTTCTGTACATGGATACTTTTGGCTTCCAACAACTATTAGGTGAGGGGTTAGATTGTATTCCTGTATTAGAAAAATAATTTGGGTCAAGCCTAAATAGATCAAACCACCAACAACTGTTAGATGGGGAGTCTAAATCTATAGGTTGATTGATACTTGTTGGGCTTATGGGCCAATAATTGTTAGGTGAGGTTTCATAAGTTTAATAAGAAATTGATCACCCACGAAATATGTAATAAGATTACATATTGTCTTATCCCGGGAGTATAGGATTTGAATAAAGTGGTGGGAGCACTATTCAGTTTAAAGACTAAAATTGAATAGTGAGATATTTACAATGATACATATTGATGTATTTCTTTTCTTGAAAAATACACAAACAATAGTAACTAACAAGTGATACACCAACTGTAAAATAAATCTTTAACACACTTTAAGTAAATAATTGACACCCATAATCCAGTGAATCTATATTGTAGGTATAGTATGAATAGTCTGATATTTTTCACTCACTACTCATTTACATGAGAAAAGTTAAACATTCAGATTATTTCAGGACATTCTGATGTTTTTCACTCATTATTTATTTATATGAGAAAAGCTAAGTATTTAGATTATCTCCGAATAGTCCTGAACTATCAAATTGTTGGTTAAATCCTTGATGGGTCTGTTATAGGAGCAAGATGGAATTTACCGCTATGCCTATGACGTCGACGACCACTACATTGTTGGTTTAACAGCCCGTAGAGAGAACATATAACCTCGTGGGGACTAACTGGAGAATAAGGGAGTCGCCACTTAGTATGAAACACTGAGAATGATTTAATGCTGCATTACACCCCTCTTATAGTCCGATCTTAAACCCATTTGGGTTCGGAATGGTCCCTTACTTATGCCAGTATAATATTTATGCTTAAAAGAGCTATCATCATGTCATATAATGCAAGATCATACACAAAAGATAATTTTAAAGGCATACGAATTGTGCAATCATGGAAAAAAAAGGCAACAAGGAAAGTAAATATCCATAAGTTGCAAATGTCTAGAAATTATTAAAGCAATAATAGAATATGAAACAAAAGGATCTGAATGCATATCCTTCCTAAGAAGTGTAATACCCCTCCAGAGGCAGGTTGCTACCGGTATGAGACAGGATTGACCCATCTCCATAAGCCTCTGAATTTACCAAAAATTCGGCATGGAGTAATGCTAAAAACTGGACAACCTAGATCGCAGTCCAGCATCAAAGAATACATCAAACAAATAAAAGGACCTCAGGTCCATACAAATCTCATTAATCTCATATCCTAGGGGCTCCACCCACACCATCTATCAACACTCAATGGCTCTGGCCCACCATAACATAAACAATCAAAACATTTACTAATATATATATATATATATATATATATATATATATATATATATATATATATATATATACACAGACAGCGTGTTCAGCACGATAATAAAATATTAATCTCAAATCTTCTACTTTCTAAAGCTTATCCCAGGACAGTTGCGAGGGTGACTGCCGCTTGGGTTATTCGCGCCTCAAGCATGCCTTCCAAAGTTGAAAACTAGAAAACTGGTTTGGTGTGAGTTATAAAAACTCAGTAAGTAACCATGCTAGTATAATAACAAACAAGTCAAGTATAAACTTCAAACAATCAAACAAATCAAACATATCAGTAATTTATCGGAATTACTAAATTGTTACAGGTTCAAATTTTTATTATCTTGTTATTATCCTTTATACTTAACCCATGTCAAGCTTTCATATTCACATATCTACATATGCGTTAATCTAATAGCTAACATCCAAAGCATACAAAGCAAAGCATGAATACCATAGAGTACATCATTTAATATCAAATACATTTCAATCACACGAAACATGTAAGTCATATATATATACTTTTATCACAATTATCCATATTTGAAATATCATCAAGCAACCAACCACGAAGCACACACAACAACCAACACATCAAAGATCACATCATTCAACAACACATACATGCGACTGGCTTATACACACAATGCTCGTACGAGACTCATTACCTATTTTAGAATAGGTATGAGATGAATTCCATCTAAACGGATTCCTAACCAGCTCGACTACTACACCACGAAATCATCACCCAATTAAACATACACACGTGCACACATATCACGTGACACAAACTCATCACACGACCTCTCATACACAACCACATACATGCCAAACATTGCTTATTATCTGAATCGTCGTATACATATCCACTTACATCAATATATGAATATAACATCAAATTCTGATACCATAGCCTTTAACAATCTTCATATATTTAACTTATCAATCAAATACACTTTATTTCCAAAATTCTTATCAGAAGCATTCATTCATAAACATATATCATCGCACACGTACTAGAGCTTAGCTTATACCAAATTACAAACCATGATTTATTCCATTTACCGATTCTGTATACCCTACCTATACATGTCTTAATATTATATATACACATGCGAATACACGTTTATATACTCATACATTTACATATTCACTTACATACACGTAATCATACTTTTACAAGTTCGTACCCTTACGTATAGCAATAACATAAACATCCATACATACACTTAGATATTAGGCCTATCAAACATTTCACTTCATCTCATAGCAATAACATAAATATCCATACATGTGGGGGTCGATTAGCTTATCTATACATAACCTTGAACTTTGTTCTCAAGACCATCTCTTAAATATCTTCTTCTTATCCTAAACATGTCAGTCATTTCTATACATATACATATAAATATATATGTATAATCAAAACACGAATTCACTTACTTAAGTTCTCATTGCATGAGATACTTACCTGGCTTCGCGAGCAGTCCAGGTCTTAGTCACATCTGTTAAAAAAATGGCGAAAAGCTGTCAGAATCGTGATTTACGGTATTCTCCACTTAACTACGATAAAATCACGGATCTTTCCGGAACAACCAAATTAAGTCATTTTTCATTGTTTTCAGTTCCAATTGTCATAAAACACAATTACAAACAATTTCAAGCCACTAGTTCACCTAAATTCTCGGTTTACGTATTTTTGGAAAATCTTCCGAAAAATATTTCCGCAAACGCTACGGAAGGGTCCCGAACTCTCCGAACCTACCCGGATTTATCTAAATATGTGCGTAATATCATATATAACTCATCACTATTGTTAAAATCAAAACACATCATTCTACGCAAAAACCCACTTTCGTCGAAAACTTACATATTTTATCGGATCGATCAAACTCGTTCTGTTTTCACTCGGATTCTACCAAATGCTCATATTCAATATACTAACACTCAAACAATTCAATTTATATCAATACTCTACTCTACGAATCTACTGGATACATCCGAACACTTAACTATAAACTTGAAATTTACAGATTTTTACTGAGAGGTCTTACTGAGATTTTGAGTCCATACACGTACTCCAAAAGATCCCACGAACGCGTTGGAATTGATGGAATTCCGATCAGAGCTACTGTTCACCATGAGTCATTATTCATCCAAATCTTCTTCTCTCATTTCGCGTTCAACCGTGCATGAATCGGAAAATTCGTCACCGCCAACTTGTAGTACTCTCCGAGAGCTTCGATTTGGTAGGTGGCTCGGGCTGTGAAACGAAGCGATGAGCCGGGATCGGGAAAATTTGACTCGTGTATTCTCTCACTTTTCTCACTGGTGCCGACGATCTGGGGGTCACCGCTAGCCACCACAAGGTGGAGTGGTGGTCGGCGCACACCCTGACTGGTCGCGCAAGCTGGCGGTGGCCGGTAGGTCGCCAGCGCGACCATGGGAGCTCCAAATCATGCTTGGGGACGGGGGGTCATATGGGTGATTTGGTGAAGTCTGCCATTTTTGTAATAAGAAGAAACTATGGGGTATTTATAAGAAAGTTTCTGAAATTTATGTTTAGACCCCCGAAAATTACATTCAGGCCCCTATCATGGAATTTCCTAAAAATTTCATATTTTTGAAGCCCTTCTGATACAAATATCGAAAAATATTCAACATGAAAGTTGTTCGTCTCAGAAAAAAGAGTCTAGTGGTTCAAGAATTAGCTCAATCGGAGTTTTTCTGAAAGTTTTATAGCCGAAATAAGAATCTTTTACGCTTAGAATGATAAAATCAGAATTCGAGTAACTGGTTCTCGAAACCACGTGTTTTCCAACGCGACCAAGCTTCAATTTAAAATATTCCAAACTATTTCGTAATACATAAACTCTGATTTTTTATTACCATTCCATTCCAAATCCTCATCTTTAATTCAGAAATATTCCAACAGTGTTCCAAAAAACTCGGGATATTACAAGAAGCCAGACCATATAATTTTTTCTTAGGTATTTGATGCCCATATATTTTTATCAACGTCCGGCCGGATCTGATGTAAGTTCGGGCAGTGATACTACACGGAATAAGAAATGCAAAAGCATTCATATACAAATATAGATGTAATAAACCCACATTCGAAATGTAATAACAATGGAATAGCCATCCATAGCGGTATGTGGTATTGTATCCCGAGTCCATCTATTCAAAATTGGCTATAGAACTTACGTACGGGTTTCCATCCTATATACCACTTGATCACCAGGCCAGACATACATGTATGGCCGAACATATTTCATGTCTGGCCGGACATAGTTCATAGTCACATATTAAATAGAACACATCATGCATATTATTTTATTTAAATAGTAAACTAAATACATGCACCAATAAACTAAACACATGCATATTAAAGTAACAGAATAAAACTACTAAATATGCATAACAAAAAGCAATAAACATGATTAACATATAAAATAGTTAGGCATGCAATAAAATATAGAAACAGTAAGTCGGTCGGATATATGTATATTTGGTAGGGCGTATGTGAATGTCCGGCCACATTAGTGTACGTCCAGCATGAGATACTGTGTCACAAGAATATAATCTCAAGTGTGAATGAATGTTAAAATAGTGCCCCAAGTCGTACCTCTTCAATGTAGTTGTGACTCAGAAGATCCTTCTGATTTTTGGTTCTTTACTGGATTCGCACTAAAACATGTGGAACTACAATAATTGGTTTACTGTTTTACTGTTTTGGCTCTTTAGCAAGGTCTACTCCAGCTAATTCCCCCAACCTCAAAATGACCATCTTTTATAATTAAATCGAGGGGGTCTGAGGATGCAAAGGGGAGCATGATCACTTTTCTCCTCCAATATATTCCCGAGTGATTAGCAATCTGTCTACAGTTATAGGTAGACCATGTCCGATTGGATATATGGTTTGAGATATATATCCGGTCAGACGTAATCAAACCTGTAATTCCAGCTGTTTTAATTTTGCACGTGGGTTGACCAATTAACACATTTATGGTTGGCCATAATCAGATCTCGTAACTTTAGTAACTGATAATTTGCTCGTTCAATGACAGTTGGGTCATGTCCGGTCATATTTAGGATTTTCAAGACACATCAGGCCGAATTTTCTATCTAGGGAGAAGGTAAAGCCGGGCATAAGTGATATCCGACCGGCTTTTGGCTGCGTTTCCTGGAGTTCCTTTTCTTCATGGCATTCATCCTTTCAATTATCCAATTTTCAGAAGGTGTACCCGTAAGAGACTCATCATCGGGTTATGCATAAAAAATACAGTGTCTACACATGTACCCATAGTCATTTCTAAACATATTTTCCTTAAATTTTTGAAATAGTTCCTTACCAATTTTATTTTGAAAAAAACAGGAACACACTTTCTCTGGATTGTTAGAGGATATTGTATCATTTTATAATAGAACTTAAAAGGAAAAGATAATGAGATAGTTCTTGCCACACCATCTTCTAGTAAGACATCAAATACAAGAATTCCTCCGGGTTTTGACCTAAATGAGATAACTCTTAAAGAAATTAAAAGGACAAAAGACAAAAGCCAAAACAAGATGTCGATAATCATGCAAATGATGAATGTCATTTTTGTAAGAAGCTCGATCACTGTAGGAGGAATTGTCCTCTATACCTTGAGAGCTTGAGATCAAAGAAAATATAATGTACATTTTCATGTCATGTTATAAAATCGAATTAAATATTATTTTAGATTCTAATTCCTGAATTGTAGATTCATAAGCCACTTCACATATTAGTATGTTGTTACTGAACCTTCATATTAATTAGTTATTCGATGATGGTTTTATAACTAAAGAAGATGCTTAATGTACCACGAGTGGTTGTTACATATTCAAGGACTATAAAGACTTGTTCAGCCTTCGAGTAATAGTTATATTGTATAAAGTATTGTATATTGATACAGCCGATAGAAATATTTTGGAAAGGAGAAATTATACTTTACTTGATATGGTATGATTTAAAATTAGCTTCGCGAACTTACCCATATATCTTTTGAAGATAAAATCTCAATTGCACAATAAATATTTTGAACAGAACTCCATCCAAACAAGTTCCCAAAACTTCATATTAGAAATGGTATGGGAAACGTCCAAAGCTTCAAACAGTTGAAGTCTTGAAAATGTCCAGCTTTTATTAAAATTATTTAAACTGACAAACTGGATAAAAATCTGGAATGTCTGATATTGATCAAACGTCATATGGATGAGCCTATTGATATAGATGGACTTGTTCATACAAATTAACTTGTTTTATTTAATACTCAGCTTTCTGTAGACCAAACTCTTTGTAGTTCCTCTAGGATAAAACACCTTTCACATAAATACTTATTTTTGTCTAAACAATGATTTTGAAACATTCATGATAGAAGAAGTGATGTAGAAGGATAATCCTAGAACCTACGATATAGAAATATTAGATATCAATTCTGGAATATGGCTTGGAGCCATAAAATCCAAAATAGACTGATAAAGAGTTATCAAATGTTGATCAACTGGAGGGAATTGTTCCTATTGGCCTATTTGGATAATACTTGCTATAGCAGTTATTATGACTGTTAGATATGGCAGATGGATGTTGAGACATCCATCCTCAATGTTTCATTGATGAGACCATATATATAAAACAACTTGTATGACTTGTTTCAGATAGTCACACAGATAGTAAACTACACAGATCAATGTTTGGATTGAAACAAGCTTCCAAAAATTGGAACATATGATCTAATGATGCGGTCAAAATATTTGACTTCATCATGAATATTAATGAACCATGGGACTGCGAGAAGGAAATAAATAGTGTCATTCAATTCCTTATGTAGTATATATGTGATATATTTATTATAAGAATTAATGTGAGCATGTTTAATGAGACAAAATTGTGGCTGTCTAATGTGTTTTCCTAGAAATTTGTACATAGAAATAGTACTGAAGAGATTCAGTATAGATGGCTTTAAAGGAAAATATCTTTCCTTGTAGACATGGTGTTCATCTTTTTGACAGAGATGGGACCCTAGACTGAAGTCGATCATACACATATGTGGTAGATTACTTATGCTACAACCATAAGAAATTTCAAGTAAATAATTCTATGAACGAGATCTGATATAACCAATGCTGTAAAAGTTACGAGCATATATCAGACAAATCCTAGAAAGAGATATTTGATTATGGTCAAAAAGAATCCCGAAGTACTTAAGAAGAACTAAGGATTTTTTTTGACTTATGAGAGAGGTAAATTGATGGTTACACTGATTCTGACTAAGAGTCAGATATGGATGATAGAATGTCTACATCCGTATTTATTTTTCATTAGTAATGGAGGAACTATTAGTTGGAATAGTTCCACGTAGACTACTACAACTATCTCTATTACGTAAGTTGAATATATTGCTACTTCTGAAGCCACAAAATAGGCTTTCTAGCACTATATGTTCGTAACTAAACACGGAATGGTTTCTTCTATTGTCATTTCTGTAAATTTGTATTGTGATAACAATGGAGCTATAGGAACCTAGGTTTTACCCCAGTCTAACGAATATTCTACTTAAGTATCACTTGATTGTTTAGTTTATAATGTATAAACGGTTAATCATGTTTCCAACTCTGTAGCAGAAATGTTGCAGACCCATTGACTTAGCATATGACATAACAACGACTGAATCACCATATTTTGAAGATAGGTATCTGATATCGACTTGATTGACTAAAGTTCAAGTGGGAGTTTATTGGGGATATAACCTACAACCAATCATGCCATACGGTTCAGGATATTATTCTTATGTAAGTATAATCTCATTTTTAGTAATAAATTAGTTTATGATTACTATAATGGCAATCTTATAACATGTTACATATGTTCAATTATTATCACATAGTTTATGCAAAATACAATCCTGTGATGTATTATGTGTCAAGCTCTATCTCCAGTAGGTTGTAGATATTAGTACATAGTTTTGACTTAAATACCTTTGAATATGTTCCCGATTGAAGTGATGTCTTCAAAGATGATCACATCGTATGACTAGCATGTTTTTTATGTTTCCATAGATCAGTACTTGATACTGATATTTGAGT
>SKCR01008461.1:0-80054 GCA_019454045.1 Zanthoxylum bungeanum | reverse complement strand
TTAGGGTTTGGGGATTAGATAGAGAGGAAGAAGAAACCAAGAGTCGTTTAATGTTTGGGACCTATACGAGACAGTAGTATCACTGTTAAATCTTATTATTATTATTAATAATAATAATAATAATAATAATAATATAATAATAATAATAATAATAATTTATAAAAAAAAATCCAGAATTTCTTTTTCTTCCTTTTTTTTTAAATGTATAAATTGAATTTCAACCAAATAAATTATGATTTCTTAGTTCAAATAAAGCATGAAAAAAAAGTAGTTCTTAATCATTCTCCTGGTATGAAAACTTCATTCGGTTGGAAAATATGTATTGTACATATTTTTTTTTCAATTAGAAAATATGTATCGTACATATTTGTTTTTCAATCTTTAATTGAAATTGTTAACGGTTGTTTTTCGTTTCAATAGCAAAATAAGGAATTTACTCCTCGAATAAACTTCCTTCAACGGTGAATTTGTCCACACAAACTTGGTTGGGTCACGACTCACTTTTCATCTCTATCACTTGATTCGTTTTACAAGCTTTTACTCTCAAATTACAAGTATTGGAAAATGTAAAAGTTACCAACCCTTTTTAATGTGACTTCTACCCCTTTATAGAGGTTTTCAAACCACTATTACAACCAACCCTGACATCAGCTCATGTCACTGAATCATAATTGCAAGCCTTAGTCATTGCTTCCACCATCCCTCTCAACCAATCAGATCAGCTTGTTCCCCTATCATTGTACTAACATATGACAGCCTCTGGCGGTCTATGGTGGCTGCTGCTCTGCCACTGCACCGACCTACGTAGGCCTATGACGGTTGAAAGGGCTAAGAATCACTGTGAACCGTTTTTTTTATCCTTTTCATCATTAGCCTTCTAGAGGTACTCTGTTGCAGTAGGGTATAGGTCATACTGCTCCCATACTGGTCGGTCATGATCTCATCTTCATTCCTCGGGTCGGTAACAGAAATAACTAGTACTCTTCCGAACCCAGACTTCAGAATCCCTTTCAGCATTAAACCTTATAACATTCCCAAACTTTTCAGGTGGTGTCCCTGTAAGAGACTCATCATCGGACCATTAAAATACAGTGTCTACACGCACCCATACTGGTGATGCTCCATCGGGTCAGTCTTCAACAACTCTCAGAGCACCTTAAGAATATTCTTCAATGTGATCGGGTCGGGTACCGGCTATACTTGTACCACCTCAAAATCTCTAAAAATCTTCATTATATATCATGGTCGGATCATGCTCATCTTTTATTCTAACTTCTGGGCCCTTAGGCCTTTTTATCCATTGGGTTGGGTGTTATTACTATACCCTTTAGCCTTTCTCAGGATACGGGCTCATAAAAATAACTATTGACATATGTCTTTTAGTTCTCGGTATCGATGAGTTCGTGAGTAGATGTCGGGATCTTTATACAAAATAGTGGTGCAAATAAGAAAACATAATCTGGACGGTCTGACCTCATATCAATTAAGTTCTAGACTTGATATCTTATGCCAAGTTTCTTTCCCCAAACATGATTCTCGAGTAGCAACTATTTCCCTTCTTTTTTACTTCATCGGGTGCCATAGAAATCTTCCGAACCAGGCAAATCACCTTACTTGTTGCCAAAGATAACATTTTTCTGACGATTGCCTCTCTTTCATCGCTTTCTGAAAAAACGCTTCTAGGGTTCGGAAATGTCCATAGGAATATGTGAATGTATAATAGTCTTCCTTAAATATGGTCGTCACATCCATCAAATCGCTTGCGCTTTCTCTACCAAATGTGTCAGATGTCACCCATTTGAAATTTCCCCGCCCAAACTGAGCGGCCAAGATTGACTTAGAATGTGGCACTCATCCAAGTCATTGATTCAAATTCAATAGATAAGATCAACCCGTGCACGTGGCATGCATCTGTGAGTTCAGTTTTGAATCAACAGTTGGGATTGACCTGAGCAGCCTATATAAAGGCATTTCTTCTCATTTTTACCTTTTTAGCAATTTTTTCTATGCAAGAACTCAAACTTTATAGGTGTTCTCTCGTCTTCTCCAAGCAACCAACCATCTTCAAGCTTTTCTCCAATTGTTCATCTCTCCAACAACATAAGTTTTCCCCTGACCCTTTTCTTTATTATTGTGCCATGGACATGTCTTATTTTAGAAAAATGCTTGATGAATTTACCATATATGTATATCTGTGTTTCTAGGTTTTACCTGCGTTTGAGCATGTTTTCTGGGTTCCTGGGTTTCTGAGTTTGAGCATGTTTTCTGGGTTCTGGGTTTTTTGGTGTTTTAGGGCATTGTGTAGGAATAAATGTATAGGTCGGGATATATTTTGAGTAGTACCTAGGTCAAGTTTCTGTTTTTCTACTTAGAGCTTCCTAGGTGTGGACAACAGAACCTGGGCGACGCCGTTTCTAGGCTCGCGGCACTAGATGGGAAGTACGAAATAATATGGAGTCGCCACCCGGTGTGAACCGGGACAAAGATTTAAGGCCGCACTCACCCCTCGCAAGGGAAGACCTCAAACCGTTGGGTTCAGAATGGTCCCTTACTTATGTCACTTGTAATGAAAGGATTTATGTAATAATTTAATCAAGCTTAAGTAACACTTATTTCCAAGAGTATCATGCTTCTAAATTCTCATATTCAAGATAAAACTTATGTACACATTTCACATATATCTCACGTTTAAAATTGCATGCTTAACATATATCGAAATAGCAACGAACATACAACTTCATTTGCATATTACATTCACGAAAACACAAGCACACATGTTAACCATACAAGCACACATATTAACCATACAAGCACACATATGGGCACTTTTCCAAGCGGTACGTGGAATTGTATCCCAAGTACAGACCGCACTACCGTCCATTCGGAATCGGCTACGGAATTTACGTCTGAGTTTCCATCCGATATACCGCAAGAAATAATACTCAAATGTTATCATGACATAAGCATATGAATGGCAATACATTAACATATTTATATTTATACATGTGGAGATAGCTACTAGGAAAACTATGCATGAAATCTAATGAAGAGGACTCAGTTCAGTGCGTTCGCGTTCGTGTAGCGTTCGTAAACGTGTTCGAACGGAAATGAAACAGAATGCTCACGTTCGAGTAGCGTTCGTAAACGCGTTCGAACGGAATGAAACAGAATGCTCACGTTCGTATGGCGTTTGTTAACGCGTTCGAACGGAAATGAGACAGAATGCTCACGTTCGTATGGCGTTTGTTAACGCGTTCGAATGAAAATGAGACAGAATGCTCACGTTCGTATGGCGTTTGTTAACGCGTTCGAACGGAAATGAGACCTGACACATGATAAGGCAAAAACACATGCGCGTTCGAGTTGCGTTCGTAAACGCGTTCGAACGGGAACAGACCTGATGCATGAAATGGGACGCAATACATAAACACAAAATAAAAGGGCGCGGCGAAGTACTGGCGTAAAGGTGACCCTTTGGGGCTCTTGATCTCTCAAAGAGAGGACCTTTAGAGCAACATACTAAGCCCATGCGCTCGACTGAATCATACATACATAGAATGAAAAGCAATAATATTAAACATAGTGTGCCCGATTGAACGTATCTTGTGTCCAACCGAACACACATCAACCGGCGCGGCAAAGCCTCGTGGTAAATGGCTTTAGCCCCTCCCCATAGGGGATCTCACATCGCACTTACTAAGCCCATGCGCTCGGTTGAATCATGCATACGAAAATAAAGACAATCATATCAAACTAGGTATGCTCGATTGAACGTATCTCGCATTCAACCGAACACACATAGATCGGTGCGGCAAAGCGTCGTGGTGAAGGATTTTAACCCCTCCAATTAGGGAACCTTTCATCGCACTTGCTAAGCCCATGCACTCGATCATATCATACGGGAATAAGCAACATACAGGATTTAAATGACAAGAAATAAATAAACCAAAGCGACTCCACACAAAAGAATGTGCCGTTTACTCAGGTGGTACGTGGAGTTGTGTCCCATGTACAGACCGCACTACCGTCCATTCGGATTCGGCTACGGAATTTACGTCTGGGTTTCCATCCTATATACCACAAGAGACGACACTCTTCCATTTCATTCAAGCCACAACATGCATCCATAAACTACTCTCATGCGAATAGAATTCAATAATAATAAAAAAAAAAACGAATATAAGCTAATGAAAATGTACCCTCAGGTCTAACCTTTTAAATCACCTCTCGGATGTACGGTACACGATCGTCGGAAGGGTGGATGCTCCGCAACTCTCCCGGTTCACTGGTTCACTGTTCTCGTTCGTTGTCTTTACTGTTTTGAGTCCGTTTTGCTACTGTTTCCTTGTGGTTTCGCTGTCGTCTCCTCTTTATCTTTTTCTTCCTTTTTTCTTGGGTGTGTTCTTCCTGTAATTTTTATGTGTGTTGTGTATGAGCTAGGGACTAGGGGCTAGGGACTAGAAAACTAAGGTCTAAAAACTACAAAACTAAAAACTAGTCTTGAGAAGGTTGGTGAAGGGTTCTTTTTATAGGCAAATGGTTGGGCTTGACAAGGAAAGAGATTTGGCTAATTGAAGAGGGATTTGATTTGGTTTGGTTAAGGAAAGTCAAAGATTGAGGGGGGACAAATCTTGGCTAGATAGGGAAGGTTGAATATTTGATTGGCTTGGATTAGGAATACAATATTTTAAGTTTGGGAATAATCTTATTAGATTGGGAATATAATTGGTTGATTGATTTTAATTAGGCATGATTATATTTTGATTTAGTGTGTGATTTGTTTAATTTAGGCATGATTTTAGTTTAAGTTGGTAATTGTTTATTTTATGTTTGGTATATGTTTTATTAATCATTTAATTAATTTAGTTATTATCTTATTTAGTTAATGTTTTAATTAATATTTATTTATTTAAATTGGGATGTGTTTTATGGGCTTTGGGGGCTAATTGGGCTGGATGTGAGGCTAGCAGCAAAACCAGAATTACCGATATCGTTCGAACGCTTCCTCGAACGCGGCACGAACGCCCGCAATCCGTTTGACGTTCGAACGTAAACACGAACGTAGCACGAACGAAAACAATGAACCTTGTTTATTCTGAATTTCCCCTTCCGATGTCCGTTTCCCGTGACCTCCGTGACTTAAAAGGTAGTGTCTCCAAAATGAGACTCATCATAGGGACTTATGTGTAAAAATGCAGTGCCTACACTATGGTTAGTTTACTCGAAGAAGAAGATATAGCAACAAACCCTAAAAATTATAGTAGGGCCCAACTAACAGTAAATAGGCCCCTTAATTCTAACTAAACTTACACCTCAGTTCGTCATTTTTAGGAAACATGTCTGAATCAGAAGTCTCATGTCCTCTTCTAATCCAGATCATCCCTACTGTGGAGCTTTCTTCCAGTCCCCCAAATGTAGACCTAACGACACCAACAATGACATCATTCCAACCCTTTCTAAAGAAGAAGATTAGTCATTCACCAAAAGACAACCCCGTCCCGAACCAGTATGCCCATCTCTAAGCTTCAAAAGCCTGGACATGGACTGGCACTAATCTATCACTTGGGCCAAATTGGACCATCTTAAAGATAGATTCAATGTTCCTGATGACATACATTTAGAGTTTCCCAATGACAATGAGCGGGAAACCAAACCACATGACAATTGTGTTGGAGTTGGTGCTTGAAGCGCCAATCCGAATAATGTATATACATTTTATTATTTATTAATAAAATAACTACATTTTCATTTCATACATTATTAATGGTAATGCATTTTGCATATTAGATTAATGTAAAAATATGCTAAGAATGACATCAACCTTAGAATAGTCTTGTAGTAATACTGGACACTAGGTGGTCCAACATTGAGATAATATTACTATTATAAACTATTCTTAAAGTAAATGGTCATAGTCGTTGGTTTTGGAATACAGTCGAATCTTATAACTTAGAGGACTAGTACATGTCGTATATTGGAATTGAAGTTCCAATGTTTTAACCCGATGTACCATTAGCTTTGGAAGCTCGTATAGAAATGTGGGTATTCGTTGAAGCGAATACTGAATGACTCACAAGTGATTCCTAATAGTTGGAAGTACACACCACTGTCAATAGGAATCTCCTCGAGTCGAGTAGCATATGTAATCCTTTGACTATAGGATAACATTGATTTTGTGTGAGATCCTACATACTTTGATGCCATGTATGTCAGAAACCTTTCATGGTCTGGCCTCTAGATGTTTGTTGGGTGTGGACCGATGTACTCGTTAATCAAGTGCGTATCAAAATAGGATTTGTCGGCCCATATGTGCATCATAAGAGGTTTAGGTATCCATGTGAGTAAGTCACGATTCTTAAGACTTTGGCCAAAGCCGATCACCTATGGTGGATCGCATTATTTGTAAAGAATCGTGGACATGTCGACATGAGATGTGTGTTTCAAAAACTTGACGGTGTATTCTATGTTTCCTAAGCACAACTCGGATAGCCTACGACGGAAGGACTGATAAACATATGTGATGACATCGACTTGTATAGTTCAGAAAGGTCGTTCGTGTTCTTCGCGAATTCAGAGATGGCTGAATTGCGTACATATTAGCTAAGCTTATATGACGAACATATCCGGACTTAGAGAGTCTCATAATATGAAGTGTACTCGTTGAGCACTTGGGTAACCAATAATTTTTGATAATAAATAATATTTGATATTATAATTATCAACTAATATAATTAAGTGTTATTGGATAACATTGATTATTTACTTTGACCGAATTGGATTAATCCAAAATTACATAAGAGTTTTGTCATAATTTCATAAATATCTCTACCATTTGAGGATATTTTGGTAATTGTAAATATGTAATCATATGTGCATTTGGATTGATTTAATTAGATTAAATCAAAGTGGTAGACATATAACTAATCCATTAATTAAACTTTATCTTGATTTAATTGGATTAAATCAAAGTGGTAGACAAATGTGATTTGTCACACCTAATTATACATATTTGGATAAATTAGATTAAGCCCACATAAAAATTGATTAGAACTTTTATTAATTAAAAATTACCTAAGTTTTGCTATAAATAGCAAGCTTAAGCAAATGTTTTAATTAAGCTTAATAAAACTAAAATAAGCAAGAGTTAGTGTAATTAGCTTAAATAAGAGAAGTATTTATAGAAGCTTTGAAATATCTCTACAACATTTCAATAAGGAGAAATCAAGATTGGATCTTGGAGTGAAGCTTGCTAGCATTGGAATCAAGATTGGATGTTTGAGTCAAACTTGCTAACTTTGGAAGTTCTCCACAACATTTCAACAAGGAGACATAGATTGGATCTTTGTATCAAACTTACTAGGTAAGTTTGATATTCTCCTAAGTTATGTTTTTCATTAGTGAGTTATCATTAGTGAAACATATAGTGATGAATTATATCTTAGATTCATAATAACATAGCTTGATATTGAAATTAAGCTAATTAATTATGTATGGATGCTTTGGAAGTATAAACACAATTTGCTTGTGATTGAGTCAAAATATTTATATTAGACATAAATTTAAAATTAGAGTTTGGAACTGTAGATGAAAATTTGGAGCTATGACTACCATTCTAGAATCACTGGACCACCTTTGAGTGACCTAGAATTGTTCATAAGTCATTTTATTGTGAGATTCTAATTTGGTTTGTGTTTTGGATTCAAAATTTACGCAATTGCATATTTAGAATAAATTTATGTTATTGTAAAAATATTTGATAATTTTACAAATATGATTTTTGTTCTATAACATATGTTCTGGTTGGTTTTGAAATTAAAATTATTTTGGGTGATTTTAAAAGTGTTTTTGAAAAGTTAAGCATGAACAGTGCGCGTGCGAACTGTAGCCCGCGTGTGTGACGTGTGTGCTGAATTTTATTTTAACCCGATTTTAAGTTTCCGGACTCCGATTCAGCCTCGATTTTTTCCTATACACTCATAACGGAATATAATATTCCATTAAATTTTTTAAAAATACACTCATACTTAATATCCATGGGTTAGACCCACTCCCATTGTGTGGGACACCGATCCGACCCTAGGGGTCCCACTACCGCCTCAACAGAACGGTATCAGAGTAGGTCTTAACCACACAACAAATGTGTTTTGAATCTATGCAACAGTAATTTTAATGTAATTATGCATAAGTCATATTGGATATGCATTACATGTTTTTAAATTAAAATTTTAATTTTGACCCAAGCATGTTAATGACTTGATTGTCATAAATCTCTCGTGATTAGGTGATTACTTTATTTAAGTAATAATATTAATAATTTTGGAGCATTATTGGATAGTCTGTCTTGTCAATACGGAGATGAATCAGTTCTTACTATTTATGCCCAAGACTGTCATTATTGTGAGGGTATAAGTGCTCGGAACTTAGGTCGCTCATGTTAAACATTAGATGTAGTATGATAAGTTAACGTAGTCACCCAATACTGTCATTATTGTGAGGGTGTACTTATGGATCTCACTAGTACATATTGATAAGTATACACATGGAATATGTCTTAATCCAATACCGTCATTATTGTAAGGATAAGAACGGTTCAAGACCAAACTATGAGTCACATGAATGTGATTGACCTTGGAGGTCTATCAAATGAGTTTATAAAGGCCAAGACCGTCGATAGTGTGAGGCTGGAGTAAATGTCATGGGATCCACTTCATGCTATGAAATTTTGATAATCAAATTTCTATTTTTCCGTTAAGGGAGATTACTGAATTACGTAAATTAGTGGGATTGCATTAATAAATTTAAATTCCATAATCGTGTAGTGTTTTTATTTTAAAATGAAAAATATTCTACTAGTGTTTAATTATTGCCTAGTAGATGGCTGCCGCATATCAATTCATGCGAGGTTTGGATTCTAATAAATTGAAAGGAGCCGAAAATTATTTCGAATGGGAAATGAACTTTCGTCTTATCTTGGAGTTTGGAAAATTAAGCTATGTAACTATCAATCCATTGTCTGTTGAAAACGATCATGACTCCACTCCTGAAGAGCGAGAAACTTTTGAAAAATTGAAGGATGATAACCTAAAGGTGAAATCCTATATTTTAGGATCGATGGTTCCAGATTTGCTCAGAAAATACATAGAGGTACCAGATGCTTGGAGCATTATGAGAACACTTAAGAAGTTTTTTTAGGCAAATCAAGAAATTGAAATATTCTGAGGTCTAAGGAATTATTCCATGCTACACTCAAGGATGGAGGATCTGTCAGCATTCATGTTTTGAACATGATCGACCAGATCCGATATTTGGAATGACATGGTATTGTGATTGATGAATGGCTAGGCCGTAATTTGATTATGTCTTCTTTGTTTAGTGCTTATGCTGGTTTTGTGTTAAACTTTCATATGCATTCGATGCAAGCTAGCTATGAAAAACTTCATAACATGTTACAGACAGCATAGTATAACTTGAAGAAAGACAATCCTATTTTGTACCTCCATGATGGAGCAAGCTATTCAAATACTTCTAAGAAGTCAAAGAAAATCAAAATGGGAAATAAGAAGATTTCAAAGAGAAACTCCAATAAGCGCAAAGCTGCAAGACCGTATGTAGCTCGTGATGAATGTCTACACTGCAAGAAGTTTGGACACTGGAAGAAAGATTGTTCAGAGCTGAAGGGAAAGGCAGAACCCTCATGTACACTTTGTATTTTTCCTATTATTGACATCTCATTAGCCTTATATACAAATAGTGGATGGGTGTTAGACACCGACAGTCCCACTCATATTTACAATTCCATGCGGGTCATGAGGGTTAAAAGAAGGCTGAATAAATGGGAGATCCAGCTTAGAGTTGGCAATGGCAAGACATTGGATGTCAATGACATAGGAACGGTTGTTCTAGATCTCTCTAATAGATGTAAATTAGATTTACTTGACTGTTATTATATATACCCTCCATTATCAGACAAATAATATCACTACCGATATTAGATAAAGAGGGATATAAAATAAACATTAAAGATGAAATTTTATGTTTTTATGATAAAGATAAAAATTTGATATGTGAATGTTCTTTATCTAACCGTCAATATATTTTGGAAATATATAGAGATGTCTTTAATGTAAAGGAAAATACAAATAGAAGATCTGAATTAAATAATACTGAATTATGGCATATGAGATTGGTCACATAGGTGTTACACGTCTATCAAAATTGGTTAAGGATGGTTTTATTGAAAATCTTACCTTAGATCTTTATCCGATTTGTGAGTCATGTATCCAATGGAATATGACAAAGGCCCTATTTCTTGGTGTTGGATATCGTGCTGAAGATTTATTGGAGCTAATACACAGCGATGTGAGTGGTGCATTAAATCATGCCGCTCATGATGGTTCAACCTACTTCGTGACTTTCACGGATGATAAATCGGAAACATTTGACAAGTTCAAAATATTCTGAAACGAAGTAGAAAAATAAATCGGTAAATTCATCAAGTTCCTTCGATCAGATCGATACGGTGAATACATGAGTGGCGAATTCAGAAGTTATTTAAGGGAGAATGAGATTCTCACCCAATATAGTCCACCAGGAACACCTCAACAAAATGGTGTGTCTGAACGAAGAAATCGTACTTTATTGGATATAGTATGTTCCATTATGAGCTATACAGATCTTCCATAGTACCTTTGAGGTTATACTTTAGTTACTGCTGCCCATATACTTAATAGGATTCCATCGAAAGTTGTTTCTACGACCCCGTATCAAATATGATTTGATAGAAATCCAAGTCTTAGATATTTAAAAATTTAGGGTTATCATGCATACGTCAGAGTTGCACACCGGGATAAACTAGCACCCATGGGGTATAAATATAGGTTCATTGGATATCCTGAAAATTCTTTGGGATATCAATTTTATGATTCTGAGCAACAAAATGAATTTGTTTTTCATTTTGCCACTTTCTTGAAAATGAGTTTTTGAGAGAAAAATGGAATTATATAAAGATTGAACTTAATGAGTTTGATCCCAACATTAAGGAACCAGAGATGGAACCAGAGATCCAACTAGGTGAATGATCTACAAACCATGTTCTATGTAAGTCGAATAGAATATCAAAACCTCCTGAGAGATTATTTTTAACTTCTGATGTTAGCCTTGATGTTCTCCTCTTAGAGGAAACGGATTCGACTACGTATAAAGAAGCAATATTAGATATCGATTCGAGAAAATGGCAGGAAGCCATGAAATTCGAGATGGATTCTATGCATGACAATCAAGTCTGGGACTTAGTTGAACTTCCTGCATGAGTTAAACATATTAGTTGTAAATGAGTTTATAAAAGGAAGCGAGGGCCCGATGGAAAGGTGGAAACCTTTACGGCCCGACTGGTAGCGAAAGGTTATACTCAACGTCTTGGGATTGATTATGAGAGAAATTTTTCACCAGTAGCCATGCTAAAATCCATTAGGATTCTTTTAGCCATTGTTGCATATCATGATTATGAGATATGACAGATGGATGTGAAAACCGCTTTCCTAAATGGATTCATTGAGAATGATATTTATATGGAACAACCAGAGGGTTTTATATCCAGTGAGACTTCAAACTTGGTTTGTAAGCTCTAAGAGTCTATTTATGGACTTAAACAGGCATCCCGAAGTTGAAATCATCATTTTGATGAGATAATTAGATTATATAGATTCATTAAGAACGAGGAAGAACCATGTATTTATAAGAAAGTTAGTGGAATCATGATAGTTTTCCTAGTGTTGTATGTAGATGACATCCTTATCATTGGAAATGATATAAGATTAATGCAAAGTGTGAAAGCCTACCTTTGCAAGAACTTCTCAATGAAAGACATGGGTAAATCTTCCTATATACTAGGTATAAGGCTCTACCAGGATAGAGTTAGGAAGCTTATAGGGTTGTCGCAATCGACGTACATAGATAAGAAATTAGAAAGGTACAGTTTTACCAACGACAATGCAGCAAATGTATCTTTCCGATATGACATACATCTTTCGAAGAAAATGACACCTCAAATTGAGGAAAAGAGAGTTAGAATGTCTAACTTGTCATATGCTTCTTATATTGAAAGCATTATGTATATTATGCTATGTACGAGACCTAACATCTGTTTCAGTGTCGGTGTGACTAGCAGATATCAATCTGATCCGGATAATGATAATTGGACAGCCGTGAAACATAACATGAAATATGTTAAGGGTACTAGGGATAAGTTTCTGATATATGGAGAAGATGAGCTACAAGTTAGGGGTTATACAAACTCTGACTTCCAAGGAGATCTAGATGATAGAAAGTCTACATCTGGGTATATATTTACCCTTAATGGTGGTACGGTTAGTTTACGATGTTCAAAGCAAGGCTCAACAGCTGATTCCACCACTGAGGCGGAATTTGTAGCGGCTTCAGAAGCTGCTAAAGAAGCTATCTGGATTAGAAATTTTATCATAGAACTTGGCATTGTGCCTAGTATTATGGATCAATCCCATTGTACTATGATAATAGCGGAGCCATTACGCAGATTAAGGAGCCGACGGTGTTGGGGTTTTGGGCGAAGGGTGCGGCATAAGCGCGGTTCAGGCGAAATCATAATTTAAAACTTTTTCAAATTATCGAATAAATTATTCTATATCTAATATGAATAATTTATTCATATTTCACATAAACCTATTTATTCGATATCAAATAGCGACATAAATATAAAGGAAACTTCGCGAAACTTTTACGAAAAAGTTTTTTTGTAAAATGACGCAAAACACGTTTTTGACCGAACCGACCATCCAACACTTATGGGGACTGCCCAGGTCAGCCCCAATAGTGTTAGGGCAGTTCATGGGCTGCCCAAACAGTGACGAACTCACTGTTTGGACAGCCGTCACCCGGTTGGCTCAAAATTCACCCGGTAATGTCATTTTTCACCGTTTTCGCTTATTTCAACTCCGAAATACTTTATGGCAAGCAATTGTTCCAACTCCCAAAACACATCCAATACATTCATAACACATTATGTTCATCACAAAATTTTCAGTTTATTCAGATCTGATCCAGAACCAAAAATTATGATTTTTCATGCTTTTAATCCAAATTTTCAAGATTAAATCAATTAATCAAAACACCAACTCAAGTCACCACATATGAATCACCCAAGAAAAATTCTAGGCATTAAAAGAGTGGTCATAATACTCTAGAATGACAACATATCATCAAATGAACAAATTGGATTAATATTACCATAATATCATCTAAAATCTACTTCACACATGCCAACACTTCCAAATCCACCCACCACAACCAAAAGCCCCAATTTTAGAAACAAAAGAACCCTAGAACTATTCTAAGAATTCAAGAGAACATGAAACTAATTTACAAGCTTGGGTTATAGAAGATTACCTTTTAATCTCTTGATTTCCAAGCTTTTTCTTGAATTTTTCCTCCATTTCTCCATGGATTCTTCAAACAAAATTTGAGACCCATTTTTTCATTTAGGCTCACGGCAATGGTGGTGTTGAAGATGAAGAAAAAACATTTTTTTCTTTAAATCTTCATATTGCCAACATATAGTGGCAATTTTGTCCTTTTGATAAATTTAATCAAATTAAATTATAATAAAATTTATTGTATCCAATCAAAATTGCACACATAAAGTATAATAAAACCATGCCATGTGTTCCAATAATAATTGGACAAATTTCATAACATTTATGAAAAATATTTAATAATTAATAATTTAAATATTTAACAATTAAATATCCAAATAATCAATTAATATAATTATTATCATATATGTATTTTTATTTACAATAAATAACAAATACATATATTTATGCCATGTGTCAAAATCTCATTTAACGAATAATTAATGTGTATCTAATTGTATTATGTATCAAATACAAATACACAATAATTACGATTGGCCAAAATCCATTTATGCATGTGTTATCGTTTAACCGATTAAACGATTCGAATTAACTCATTTAATTCGATGAAGTATTATGAATAATATGTATTATTCATATCGCGTTGCCCAAGTGCTCAACGAGTACACTTCATATTGTGGGACTCTCTAAGTTTAGGTTTATCCGTCACGAAATCCAATTTCGTGTCCATAATCCACCCACTCATGGATTATGACGACCACAGATAATCTCGCTAAACTATTCAAGCTGAGGTCATTGCATACGTATAATCCTTCCGTCACAGGCTATCTATATTATACCTGGGGTATAGATAAAAATGTCAAACCCGTTTGGTATAATATAGTCGACTTTCAATTTACGATCTCTAAATAACACTCGGAACTGATTTCTGATGTTATACCACGACCATGGATTTACTAGATCGTAAACATGTGAAGGATGCCTATGCACAGTACACAGGACTGACGAATCATCTATTGATACGCACTGGATATCATGAACATCAGTCCACACCCAACGAACAGGCGGATGTCTGATCATAAATAGATCGGTGACGTGACTGCCATCAAAGTATGAAAGATAACTCATATATCTCACTGTGGTATCTCAAGTAAAAAGACTATTATGCTCGCTCAACTCGAGAAGATTCATATTGACGTTGATGTACCATCTATTAGGAAATCTTCAGTGAGTCATTCAATGTTTATCAAATAAACACCTACATGTCTATACGAGTCTCCCGAGACTCATGGTTCATTGGGATAAACCATCAGACTAAGTCACGATATAGGACATGTACTGGTCTCCGCGGATTTTACTAACCGACCCGTGTTAATAAATCTTGACCAGGAACATTATTTAAGGATATACTTCTTATAGTGCGCTTCCCAATGTCAATTACAAACTACGTTGTAACTGCGCACTATATTGTAAATCCTATGGTCTTTGTCTAATATACACGTATCATTAAACCATATTTAGTTTCGATCTAATCATAATCAGATATCTAATCGTAATTAGATTGAATAAATGTATAAAAGACAAGGGTGCTACCATTAAATTAGTAATATTATGGAAAATAGAATTTCTCGTATTCATGAATCAGACATAAATACGATCCGGATTGGCACTCCGAGCACCAACCCTAACAGAGGGCACATTCTAAGTCTAAACTCGTGGAAAAGAAATATCGCGTGATTAGATAGATTATTGAATGAAAAGACATAGTGGTCTTGAAGGTTCAAGGAATAGACAACATAACATACTCGCTTATTAAGGCCTTACCTCATAAGTTATTCGATAAACATATGGAGGATATGGGACTACGGTACCATCTGGATTGGCACTAAGCAATTGAGAGTTTGTTGGAGTTGGTGCTTGGAACGCCAATCCGAATAATGTATTACATATTTTATTATTTATTAATAAAATAACTACATTTTCATTTCAAACCTTATTAATGGTAATATCATTTTGAATATTAGATTAATGTATAAATATGCTAAGAATGATATCGACCGTAGAATAGTCTTATAGTAATATTGGACACTAAAGTGTCCGACATTGGGATAATATTACTGTTATAAACTATTATTAAAGTAAATATTCATAGTCGTTGGTTTTGGAATATGGTCAAATTCCTATAACCTAGAAGACTATCACATGTCGTATATTGGAATTGAAGTTCCAATGGTTTAACCCCCTATACCATTAGCTTTGGAAGCTCGTATAGAAATGTGGATATTCGTTGAACCGAATACTGAATGACTCACATATGATTCTTAATAGTTGGAAGTACACACCACCGTCAATAGGAATCTCCTCGAGTCGAGTAGCATATGTAATCCTTTGACTATAGGATAATATTGATTTTGTGTTAGATCCTCCATACTTTGATGCCATGTATGTCAGAAATATTTCATGGTCTGGCCTCTAGATGTTCGTTGGGTGTGGAACGATACACTCAATAATCAAGTGCGTATCAAGATATGATCTGTCAGCCCGTATGTGTACCATAGGGGGTTTATATATCAATATGAGTAAGTCATGATTCTTAAGACTTTGGCCAAAGCCGATCACCTAGGGTGGATCGTATTAGCTGTAAAGTATCGTAGACATGTCGACATGAGATGTGCACCTCGGAAACTTGACGGTGTATTCTCTGTTTCCTAAGCACAACTCGGATAGCCTATGACATAGGGATTGATAAACATATGTGATGTCCTCGACTCGTATAGTTCTGAAAGGTCGTTCGTGTTCTTCAGAAATTTGGAGGTGGCCGAATTGCGTACATATTAGCTTGGATTATATGACAAACATGTCTAGACTTAGAGAGTCTCACAATATGAAGTGTACTCGTTAAGCACTTAGGTAGCCGATAATTTTTGATAATAAATAATATTCAATATTATAATATCAATTAAGATAATTAAGTGAATGGTATAACATTGATTATTTATTTTGACCGAATTGGATTAATTGGATTAATCCAAAATTACACAAGGGCTTTGTCGTAATTTCATAAACATCTCTATCATTTGAGGATATTTTGGTAATTATAAATATGTAATTATAAGTGTATTTGGCTTGATTTAATTGGATTAAATCAAAGTGGTAGACATGTAACTAATCCATTAATTAAAATTTGTCTTGATTTAATTGGATTAAATCAAAATGGTAGATAATGGTGATTAGTCACACTTAATTATACATATTTTGACAAATTAAATTAAGCCTACATAAAAGTTGATTAGAACTTTTATTAATTTTAAATTACTTAAGTTTTGCTATAAATAATAAGTTTGAGCAAATGTTTTAATCAAACTTAAGAAAATTAAAACAAACAGGAGTTATAGTAATGAGTCTAAGTAAGAGAAGTGTTTAGAGAAACTTTGGAAGATCTCTACAACATTTCAACAATGAGAAATCAAGATTGGATCTTGGAGTGAAGTATTAGCATTTGAATCAATATTGGATCTTGGAGTCAAGTTTGCTAACTTTGGAAGTTCTCCACAACATTTCAAAAAGGAGAAATATATTGGATCTTTGTATCAAGCTTGCTAGGTAAATTTGATCTTCTCCTAAGCTATGTTTTTCATTAGTGAGTTATCATTAGTGAGACATATAGTGATGAATATGTATTAAAACATAATAACATAGCTTGATATTGAAATTAGGCTAATTAATTGTGTACGGATGATTTAGAAGTATAAACATAATTTACTTGTGATTGGGTCAAAATATTTATGTTAGACATAAATTTAAAATTAGAGTTTGGAACTCTGGATGAAAGCTTGGAGCTATGACTACCATTCTAGAATCACTTGACCAACTTTGAGTGACCTAGAATTGTTCATGAGTCATTTCACTATGGGATTCTAATTTAGTTTGTGTTTTGGATTCAAAATTTACGCAAGTGCGTATTTAAAATAAATTTTTATTTCTGTAAAAATAGTTGATATTTTGAAAAAAAACATGATTTTTGTTCTATAATATGTGTTGTGATTGATTTTGAAATTAAAATTATATTGGGTGATTTTAAAAGTATTTTTGAAAAGTTAAGCATTAACAGTGAGTGCGTGCACTGTAGCACCCGTGTGTGAGGTGTTTGCTGAATTTTATTTTAACCTGATTTTGAGTTCCGGACTCTGATTTAGCCCCAATTTTGTCCCTATACACTCGTAATAATTTAATATAGTATTCCGTTAAATTATTTAAAAATACACACATGCTTGATATCTACGAGTTAGACCCACTTCTGGTGCGATGGGCACCGATCCGACCCTATGGGTCCCACTACCGCCCCAACAAGTTGGGTGGCAGTCTGTGCAGCCTTCTTCGATATGGGCCTAAGGTTGCCCATTTAAGGATACTTCGCCAAGATGCTAGCGGCCATGAATCTAGCCTCTTGCTAGCGGATAGAGAGTATTGGCCAGGTTGTACCAACTATAAAACAATATTGTTTCCAAGTTATTTCCTTACATATTAAACAGCTAGAATCAACTCAAATAGAACAAATCATGGTTCTTAAAGCTCTGGAAATATTACATGAGTATATTAAACAGCAACAACATCCATTATTAATTACGAAAGATTGAAATACCATAATCAGAACTAAAAAATTTAAGAGGATGTTGACTTACTTACGTGAATGAGCGAGTAGTTCAGGAATGTGGGGAGATGGCTGAGACGACTTTGCTTTTGGTGGTGAGACAGTTGAGTCTAGAGACGCAGAGCACGCCAAGCTAAATGAGTTTATTGAAAGTGGCCAAATGTGTTATTATACAGGTAAACAAAAGAACTAAGACATGAGATAAGATGCTACCAAGTAATTAAGGATTCATATACCCAAAATACAACAGAACGTGAGTTGAACAAAATTAACATGCCAACAGTTCAGGAACAAAATTATCAAAAATAATATGGCCATCGATAATTTAGATTAGAAGATATATATACACACACCCAAATAAAGAGAGAAATATACACTAAATATAGCCAAATTGTGGCCCAGTTAGTTGTATGAACTTAAAACTCTTCGAATAAATAGGTTGCGGGGTTTGATTATGGATGACCGCGCTTTTATAATTTTTTTTTATTACTGATACTATGGTATCAATATATCACTGAACTAAATTTATTGATACGATAGTATCAGTAATCTGTGATATTTTTCTACAAACACGCAAAAACTACTTTTCATAAATTATTGACATTTTTTGACCTAATGTCACTAACATAGTGTTAGTAAAACCCATTTTTAACATAATAATTTTTTTTTTCCCTCATCTTTTGTGTCTAGCAGGTACTTATATAGCCTTTTTATAGATAATAGATAACATTCAATTTAAAATCAAATTGTCCTCATCTATTTTCATCTCTATCCCCATATCCTTTAGGATTAAGATAAAATCACAAAATTCAAATGAACTCTTAAGAAACTTACTGGCGTACTGATTTGCTATTTATTAAAGGCAAAAGGGATGAGTCCGTGGGCCTGGGCCTTATATCTCATGACCATCCTACTTCGCAAGAAGGGGTCACGAAGGACTTTAATAAATTCTCTTACCCCTTCACTTTGCGAGAGAGGACATATCCACTTAATAATTCAATAATCAAATATTACTCACGCACAATAGTTTCTTTCAAGAGAGTAGATTATGAAAGATTATTTCATAAGGAACTTTTTAATTATCATTATAATAATAACTGTCAAAGATATGTTATTAATGTTAATTAATATATAATTAATATTGATAGATATGATATCAATGTTAGTTGTTAGTTGATATGTAATTAATATTGATAGATATGATATTAATGTTAGTTGTTAGTTCATATATAATTAATATTGATTCTTTTGTAATGTTTATATAAAAACAATTTGTAATTCATATTAAAATCAAGAAAAATAATATTTTTTTTTCAGCTTTCCTATTTTGGTTCTCATTTGTAACAATAATATTTGAATTTTATTAACTCTATGCTGCATCATATGAACACGACTTGAACGCATATCATCACAAGGATGCAGTTTGACTGTGTATGCGTGGTACTTCATGCTATCTTAGCACAACATTACTATAGTGATAATTTGTTTAAAATACTTCTTGAAATTCCCATATTTCGGATCACATTTTTATAAATTATGTATGATATTTTTAATCTTTTAACATGAAAAAGTGAGACAAATTCACAAACAAAAGATTAAAAAAAAAAAAAAAAAAAAAAATCAAAACTGAGAAATTAAATCTCATGTGTTGTTTGAAACTTTAATGAAAACAGCCATCAATTCCGCATGATAAGTAGTAGAAACACCTAAAGCTAAACAAAGCTACGGAGATTCATTTCATTATAATCCCTAAAAATACCGCCATAAACAGAGTTTCCAGGATTGACTTTTGAGAGCCTATCCATATTAACCTTCATCCAACCATTCAAGAGAGGGTTCCATAAAGAGTGAAGGCACCTTTGTGCTTTACCTAGGTTGTGGGGCAGACTAAGATAGTCCATAATGTCACGATCACGACCATAAGAAATGTAATCAGGAGATCGAGATCTTAGCAAATTAAGAGACCAATGGACCTTAATTCATCTTGGAATCTGATCTTGTTTCTTACCTTCTAGATAAGCTGGTACATTAACTGAAACGCTCAAACTAACCACAGATTAAATAATTGATGGCTGAAAGGCTTAGAGGTAATATCTTTCCAAATTTGAGTCAAGGAACCTGTCCTAATCTTAGAATAGCTTAACTTAGCTATATATTAACCAATCTTAGAGGCTGCTAGCTGTTAGATAGTTAGTGATTAAGTTATGAGAAAATAAGATAATAAAAGAATCTCACATCTAAAAGTTACAAAAGGAAATAAGTGTTTAACTACATTTATTGCATAAATTTAATTCAAATTGATTGGTGAGAATTTTGGAGGGAAACATAAATTTGGTTATGAATTAATATTATATAGTCAAAGATAGGTAAGGTTTATAAATACCAATGAAATTCCAGAATTCATATCATTACAAAATATTCTCTCCTCTACAACTTCTTTTTGTGTTCTTGGGAGAAATTTCAGATTTACTGTAATATTTCGTTCTTCTTTAAATCAAATCATTATTGCATTATTTAAAACAAAACATATCATACACCCATCTTTTTCATGTCTCTCTTTTCTTTCACAAAAACAACAATTATTACCAACTACTCCTAATCACCATCCCACTTATTTTAATAAAAAATTATTATATTTGCAATCTTTTTCAATGGCAGCAACAACTGCTTCTTTCGTTGAAATGATATAAGTCTAGGAGATGACAGTACCTCATCGGCTCTCATTCATTTTCTTTTGCATATATTTTCACTCAAAAAAATAATAATCTCATTAGCTTGTTCAGTGAAAACCAAACACTAAACCAACCTCAATACCTATTGTTAGAGAAGGGAAAAGTAAGGGAGGGAGATGTGTGATGCTGCAATTTAGTGCTTCAAGTTGATTTAAAAATAATTCTGGTAGGTCTCTACTTCTTATAGCAGTAGAGAGAGAGACGAAGCTTTGTGTGTTTGGCTATAGGTACAATATTTTTTATAGACATACAAGAATATTTTGGAGTTGTGATTTAGTAAAGAGAGTGAAAGGAGTGTTAAAGGCCTTCCAGAAAGTTTGAGAGCAATTTCATGGGATTTTTAGAGAGAGAAATCGAGTCTTGAAGAGAGGATCATCCATAGGAGAGAGAAAGTGATTGAGTAGTGAGAGAAAGTAACTTTTCGATGTCGTCCGATCTCTGTTTCAAGCAAGTGACTACATCTGGAGAATCCCCTCGACGAGACGAATCCAACGCCGCCGGACCGCCGCAGAGATTCCCAGCCACGCGCCCTCACACGCCGCCTGCTACCGTTGCCACGCGTTCCATGCGTCGCCGTGCGTGGACGACACCTCTCGGACCAGAATTTTACCCTCGTCGAGATACGCGAGTTTGACTTTTCGTTTGCCTAAATCGGACATTCGGTTGTTGAGAAACGAGCAAAATATGGTAGTTATCGGTGTGTAACCGATCGTCTATAATCGCCGTGTTTCAGCCCCTACCACCACCATCACTGTGACCCCTGAGACGTTTGCTGACCATCGACTTCTTTTTTGAGAGATTTGGAGATCGTTGGAGCTCGGTACGTGATTATTACCATTTTGGGGGTTGTAAATGATAAAATTTAAAAGTTTTAGACTTAATTGTGTATTTGCATGATTTAGAGGATAATTATGTAAATTCTGGATTTCAGGGGTTAACTAGTAATATTTAAGAGTTTTATGACTATTTGGACATATCAGAAAAGTTTAGGGGCAAAAATGAAAATTTAGAAAGTTTTAGGGGTAAAATCGTAATTTTGAAAAAAATTGAGGGACCTGATCGTAATTTTATATATTTTTCAGATTCTTAGCGAGGATATATTCATATTAAGGACTTTTCGTGGATAGAGGTAAGTGCAATGCATGTTGATTCCCTTAACATAATTGTTTGTTGATTGATGGTTGTCGTGAAAGTCTATATAAATATGTTGGTATAATTATATATATATATATATATATAATATATCTATATTATATATATCTATATATATATATGTTTATATATATTTTGTGGAGATATAAACATTGGTTAATTGAAAGCATGAGAAAAATGAATTCATGATTATTGAGATGAGATTGATGGATTGGATGCGAGATGTGATTGTATTGGATGATGTGTGTTGTTGTGTTATGATGGCGGGTCTTGTGTATGATAATGGTCGGAGATGAGATGAGATATGTGATACATTACGCGAGATGATATGATGGAAAACCTTGGGAGTTGTGATGAGGTACTCTCCAATTGTTTTGATATGGTGGGAAACCTTTGGAGTTGTGATGAGGTACTCTCCCATTGGTTTCAATCCACTATTATACTGGACCCGAATTAACAACCATGTTTGATGGATGTTTGTATTGTTGTGGGATGATTATTGAGATGATATTATAGTATATGATATTTTCATATATATGATATTATATTATATTATATATATATATATATATATATCCCTATTTTGTTGGTGAGGTCATGTTGATAATATGAATGCTTTACTTGCTGAGCTTTTTAAGCTTACCATTCTTTTCCCAACCATTCCAGGTAGTCCGCAAGCATAGCAGTAGTAGTACCAGATTTGATCCACGTGCCATAGTTTTACTTTTGGGTTAGTCCAGATATTTGAGTCATCATTTGTATTTTTTTTAAGACTTGTGTTGTAAATCAGAAAAACTGTGTACAATTCATGGATTTGTAATTTATGATGTAATAGTTGTCTGTATTTAAATGGTTGGTTGACATATAGAATGTTCGAGATAAAGAAGTCTGCGAACCTCTTTCTAGGGTTGGGCCCGCTCTAGGGAGGGGGTCGTGATAGATTTGGTATCAGAGCCTAGGGTTTTAGGTTATGTAGACACATTGCATTAGATGAAGGTATTAAAATGGTAGTTTTGTGTCCGTAGGAAAATGTAGGGGTGAGCATCGGTTCCGGGTCTACCCGGAACCAGTTGGAACCGGACCATAAATTCGGGTTTGGAACCGGAACTGGTTGTAACCGGTCCGATTCCGGTTCCAAATATAAAGAAACGGTTGTAACCGGTCCGGTTCCAGAATTACTGGAACTGGTACCGTATTTGAGAACCGGATTGGATACCCGATTTTGATACTCGAATTTGGGCCCCATTATTACTCTCATTACCATGTTCCTTAGACAATGACACTGCATGTGTCTTGTTATCACATTAAAAATTGTAAGTGATTTCTGTATACACTTTGCATTGTGGGATATTTATGGTAAAAAGCTTTCAATTTCCTATACTTTTGCTTTCTGGTTGAAAACGATATTGATTTGTGAGTCTGACCCTTTTTTATCCAGAAAGATGTTTTTCTAATATGTACCAATGCAATTCAGTATATTGCGTCTCTGATACAATTTACTTTCGACAGGTTGATTAGATCTTAAGTCATTATATGTTGAATGTCAGGTTATGTATAAAGTACATTTTGAAAGTTGAAATTATTTCCATAGGCACGATCCATTGAAGAGATAGCAAAAAAGGACTTCGAAAACTTGAGGCAAGATAGCGATGACAGTGAACCACAACCCCAATCAAAAGTGGCGAGGCGAGGCAGGCCGCCAAAGAGCCTGAAAAAATCACTTGACTGCACTCCTGCTGATCACATTGCATATGAGTTTTCCTCTGATGCAACTCTTGCTAATGAAGGTGATAATGTCTAATAGGCTAGTGCTCACAATTTAAGAAAAGAACCAGCAGCTTCAGTCAGGCTTCGTGAACATCCCCAATACCACGATTGTATCCAATAATTTTTCATTAAATGACAATGTTAGATTAATATGGTAATTCAGAACTGGACCGAAACTAAACCATAATCGAATTAGAACCGAATAATATGGTAGGTTCTGGTTCCATGAGGAACCGGAACCAAAATCGGTTTTGCTCACCCCTAGGAAAATGTCTGGACGTGGCCGTGGTACTGGTACTCAACGTGGGAGAGTGATAGTTTGATGATGCGTGAGAATGTCGAGTAATAATATAGAGAGACCTCACACTTAGCCGATAGATCTTGAATTTGATATATCTTTATTTGGTGTTTCGCTGATTGTTGAGGTTAACGAGGGTTCTAAACTTATGTTGGACAATTATGACCCATAGCATCACTATTTGTACAGATCATGGTGTTGTTGTACAAATTAACTATGTGACAAAGGAAATTGCCCTTTTATCATTTGTAATTAGATTACCAAGATGTATAAATGATAGAAGGTCCATATGATTAGTTCCAGATTGAGATGATATGAGACAGTATCAATCCACGAAGTTTAATCATTAAATATCCATAGTCGTAGTATTATCGAGATTGGACGTCGATAATGCGGAATAGACTAGTATTACACTTATGCGCGTTGTGGGAGCAAAACGACATAGTTCTCATATATTTGGGTATAGGATACTCATGCAAGTGTAATAGGAGGTTGTGTTTACCGATGGTACGGAAACAGCTTCGCTCTGGATAGACCCCTCGGAATTCCATTGGTAGTATGACTATGTGTCTATTGAAGTCCGAATCAAGGTAGGTGTATTTGGTCTTAACCTGAGACTTGCACCGCTAATACTTGCGACAATCAATATACTTTGGTTTTGGTCGTTCAGGGCTTTAACAGGTTAAGTGTACGCCTCTTCTGGGTATATTGAGAATCGTAGTGTATTGGGTGTGATGTCGAGATGGAAGTATCACTCCAGTCATAGTGGAGATGATGATCACGTAGGATACGGAACTGATGCTTTTATGTACTGCAGTCATCGGGATAATATGACTAGGTCATGATTATCCGATTATAGAGACTAGTTACCAGAGATCCGATATATGCTTCGTACAGGGCAGACACAATTCCAGCCCCAAGCCTTGCACGTGACATTCGATGCTGGATTGAAATACGTAATACTACGTATACTACGCCTGATATAGATCACATATTCCAGTAAGAATATTTCTGGAGAATTAGGTAGGCACAGTGCTTTGCTAGAAGCCAACCATGTCTTGTAAATCGGTAAAAATGTAGTACTAGGTACGTACGTGTTCGGATAGTCCGACGACCGGATTTACTGCCAACATATCCGGGGATCTCACGGGTCTCTTCCCAAAGATTCACCGATGACGTATAACTTGAACTTTATTAATATGGGATTAATTAAAGAGAGAGAAAATTAATCTGGGATTAATTACAAAGATATTTTATCTGGGATAAAATATTATTTAAAGAGAGAAAACGATTAATTTGGAATTAATCGATAAATTAATATATTCGATATATTAAACGAAATTGGATTTCGACGCAGAATTAAAATTAGATTTTAATTCGGGCGAACGAGTTAATTTAGAATTAATTCGTTAGCGACGTGAATAGTGATTTTGCTAGGCATAATTATTTAATTACGTCGCAATGGAAAATTCGTTAATTTGGAATTAGCGAACCCGAGCCCGGGAGTGTGTTTGCGGGCGCACTCGCATTTCGAATTCGAGTGCGGCCCACAAGTCACATCAAGCGTCAAATCACTAGTCAATCAAGTGATGGAAGTCACATCACTTTGAGTGAAGTGATTTCTAGTCACTTTTGATGTGAATAGTTGATGGAAGTTGTTGAATGCATTTAATGCATTTTTTGCCTCCAAATTTTTTAGTTTTTTGAAAAGCTTTGACCAAAATTTTGGTATATGTTTTTAGAAAACATTTACACAAAAAATTACAACACTCTCTCTCTTTTTCTCACACAAGTTTCGGCCAAGGGCCAAACTTATTCCTCTCTCATTTTTTCTTCACAAAACCGAGAACAAGATGAAGGAAATGGAAGATTTGTGGCAAATCTTGCCAATGCTAGGACATAAAGGGTCATCCAAGGTGATAGGGAAACCAACTTGTGAGCATGTAATCACCATTCGAAAGCTTGGAGCTTGGAGCTTGGAGCATCAATGGAGGACCATGACCGAATTTTGGAGGAGCACAAAAGGCTCACTGCCGAGAGCTTCTAGGAGGAGCAAAAGGATTTTGTGTTCGTCGCATCGCACAACCGATCAATGTGAGTATGATTCCGCCATATTTCATTGTTGTATTCACATGTGTTTCTTTGCTTGATTTGATCCTTGGGACTTAATAGAAACCCAACAATGGTATCAGAGCTATTTTGAACATGAAACTTGGTTAGGGTAAAATTTGGGCAAAATCAATTTGAGCATGATTTGATAAAATTGATTGATTGAGTATGCTTGAATGATGTTGTATTGAAGTTGTATATGATCAATTTCATGAAATATTGATTGGATCAATTTTTCCCAAAATATGTTGGCTTGGCCGAATATGAACAATGCCCTAATGTCATGGTATTTTTTGATTTTGATCATTGGATGCGTTGAAATCAATTGGGGAATGTTTATTGTGGATTTAATTGGATTGAAACCGAATCGAACAATAAAAACCCTAAATGCCGTGAGTGAGAAGCATGTAAAATGAGTTGATTTTTTGATTCAATTGTGTTGGACATTAGTTGATGATAATGAGCATAATTAATTGAGTAAATTAGTATTTTGGAAATATTAATTTAATTAATTAGTTATGGCTATACACTTTAAATTAATTAATTGTGAAATTTGGAATTTTGTAAGTTAATTAATTGGGCCAAATTTGGAATTGGCTTTTAAAGTTGTAATTGGGCTTAATGGGCTTGGTTGGCCCAAGTTTGGTTTAGGCTAATTTGTTGGATCCAATTGGGCCAAAAACCATTTCCATAAAGTCCAAATATGACTAATGGACCTTTAATTTTAATTGGGCCTAATGGGCCTAAATTGGTTTCTTGGCAAATAAGGGTGATTCCTTAAATGGGCTTTGGTATTTGGGTTTGACCCATATTGACCAAAAGTCCATGCCTTAAGAAATTAATTAAAAGCCCATTGGACTTTAAATTAAATTAACATTGGATGTTAATCGGGCTTTGAACGACCCGTAACGATTAGATTTAGAATCTAAGTCGTAAAGGCACATTAAATAGTGTAAATATTTAATTTAGAATTAAATAGTGAATTAGTATTAAATGCAAATTAAATTGGATTTAATGTTGTAGTTTAGTATAATTCAAGAATTCGTACTTTGAGTACTTATTCGCAAAACGAGTTGGACTCGAGCAAAATTAAATCGTTGTTTGAACATTGGATGGTCATTAATATTCAGATTAATTAATTGGATTAGATTGATTGATAACATGCTTGTGTGAATACATGGATGCGATGTATGAATAATGTATATCAGATGGATATTAGATGGGTGGGGTAATTTTGAAATTGTTGTAATAAATTTAGAATTTATTAATTGGATCTGCGTGTCCAGCCTATTACCTCCTTACTCTTTGTATTTCTCTTCTCACCTATTCCCCTCAATGTAAATAAGGTTTCTTTAGAAGTGTTATGTAATCGGGTAGAATTAATACTTGTAGCTGAGAGAGGAGAGAGGAAATGGAGAGATTTGTTCTAGAAACAATGTGTTTAAGTATCCATCCGCATATCATTATTATATTTATTTACTTACGCGCCTTATTATGCTTTTAGAATGCATGCTTAAGGGTGTATAATGATGAGACCTTAACAAAGATAATTAATTGGTTGTCAATTACGCGAAAAACCCTCACAACATATTAAGCATTTTTCCTTCCATTGAGTGATTCTTACTCAAGATCCAAGACTGACACTAGTTTGTTGGCCAAAGTCAAGACCTTTGTCCGTCGCGGATGTGTTTGAATCATAAAGGCTTTGTTCCATATCGATGTCTTGTCCAAGTTGTGATTTGTTGGCCAAAGTCAAGATCACTTCTTGTCCATCGACATTGATTACGAAGCATTCCAAGGTCAATGAGTTCCGCTTAACTGGGATCACTAAGTTTGTTTTGCCAAAGCCAAGGCTTAGTTGATTCAGAGGAAAAAGGTTAGGCAATATATTGGATATATTGGCATATATAAGATATATGTTTCGGACTTGGATGTCCACCTACTGGATCTAGGAATTGGATGGGATCCAATTGATCTTAGAGATCTACCTAGTTAATTATCATATAATTTGTTGGCCAAAGTCAAGATTGTGTGTTATTTAACGGGATCCTAGCCCACTAGGAAACAAGGTTTCCCGAGTACTCAACAGAGGGTTAGAGGCTCTCCGAAAAATAGTGGGAGGCAAGTATTAAATTTTTAATATTCGTTTAGTTACTTGCCACACGCGCTCATTTCAAATTTTCGTCAAATAAATTAATATATTAGTTGGACTAATATTTAATTGTTGTTTTGATAAACAGTTGGACTGTATTCAAACTATTTCAATTATAGTTGATTTTATAATTGGATTATAGTAATCAATATAATTGAATTTAATCAATTAAATTATAGTTGATTATATAGTTAGACTATAGTAATCATTATAATGAATAGTACCTAAAATCGTTGATTCGATAGTTGGACTATTGGAATCAAGATAAATGAAAGATTACTGTTTAAAACATAATCATGGGTGAAAATGTATTTAAACGACTTTAATTTTCAAATTGGGAATAAAACCTCAGGATAGTCCTGGAAACTAAGAAGTTACTTTATTTGATAAAATAACATCTTAGGCTTAAGCCCGAAGTTAAGCAAATAGTAGAACATGATATTTGGAATATTCATGTGATGATAACTTTAGTGCTTAATCCATTAAGCTTGCCGCATAGACTTCTTAATTTCTTATCAGAACTAAGGATTAGATCCTTATAGTATGATAATGAAATTGAAGGATCTTCATAGATCTATCCTTAGATCTTAGAAGTAATAAATTGCAATAGTAAACTCTTTGAGAGTTAATGGCTATACTCAAGGAGACAAAGCCAGAATTTGCAATAAGGCAAGAAGTGCAAGGCGCATCTTACTTCGATATTCTAGAAGGCCAAGGCTTGGCCAAAGGCTTCTGGGGTGTGGAAAAGGGCAAAGGCAAAATCATTATAATCTTCTGTGAAGATAAATGACATATCACAAGATGTCTGCCTAAATTGTGGCAAACGAGGTCACTGAAGCGTGACTGCCGTATGGACAAAGCAGACATGAAGGAAGTGAAGACGAGACAAGGTTCCGACTTCAAATATGTATGTCATCAACACGTTCACTACTAATATTAAAATTGGATTTTAGATACTGGATGTGGTACATAAATATGTACTGGTGTGCAGAATCTGTTGAGAGCAGGATACTGACTTAAGATGAGATCGACCTACGGATCGGAAACGGGACGACAGTCACTGTTTTAACCGTAGAAAACTAAGTTTAGGAACTACCTTTCGGGTATGTACTTAAATTAGGAAATTGTTACAATGTAACTAGTTTGACTAGAAACATTATCTCTATATCAGGGTTTAACCCGTTGCGGGTATACCTTTTATTCTAGAACACTAAAGTGTTTTATTTTATAAAGTTGATATTGAGATAAGCACATTAGATGTGAATAACAGAATTTATATTTTGAATATAAATAAATCTCAAATGTATGACATGACAAACTAATAGCTCAAACTGAATTAATCAGTTGAGACTTATTTGTGGCATTGATGTCTGGGACACAATTTAACAAGACTCATATATCCACACTTTCGAAGAGTGGGTACTAGGACGGATTTGATTCTATTCAAATAATATCTACGAATCTAGTTTATTGGGCAAAATGCCTAAAATACCTTTTATTTGGTAAAAGTACAAGTGCCATCGATCTGTTAGCCCTCTTTCATAGTGACGTAAGTGGGCCCATATCTAGCTAGGCTAGAGGTGGATATGAATGTTTCGTGACATTTACGGATGTGGCACCGCGTTATAGTTATGTGTTTCTTGTGAAACACGGATAGGAAACTTTTGATGAAATCAAAGAGTTTCGACACGAAGTAGACAGACAGATCGGCTAAAGTATTAAACATCACAGTCAGAACGTAATGGAAAATACTTAAGCAACAAGTTTCTCAAGTACTTGAAAGAGTATAGTATTCTTTCAATGAGTACTCCTCCCGGAACACCTCAATTTGACGGTGTGTCCGAAAAGAGAAACCAGACATGATAAGGTTAATCATGAGTCGCTCTGAGCTACCATTTCCTTCAACAGATACGTATTAAAAGTGCAAAACTTATTTTGAATAAGGTTCTATAAAAATATGTTAGACAGACTTCATATTAGATATGAACATGAAAGAAACAGGGTTTTCTCATTCCTGAAGATTTGGGAATGCTAGGCATATGTTTGGATGATACCAAACTAGAATCCAAATCGGATAAATGCCTATGTTGTGGGTTATCCTAGGAAACCAAAGTATAGTACTTATACAACTCACAAGAGAACAATGTAATTGTTGCTCGCCATGCGGTTTTCCTAAGAGGAATACCTATATGCAGTGGTAAGTGAGATGAAAGTAAAACTCGATGAAAATCAGAGTAATAATATTCCAGGCACCGATTCCTAATGGAACAAAAATAGTTCATCGAGGATGAAACTATACCAATAATCTTCGAATACACAAGAACCGCGAAAGTCGGAGAGAGTCAGAAAACAACCTGGGAGGTATGGGTTTCTGATCTCACCTCATAAAGATGTCAATCTTATTGAGGAATACAAACTGACTACGTATGAGGTAGTGATACAAGTATCGACTCTCTATTATGGCGAAGTTCCATGAAGTCCGAAATGGATTCCATGTATACCAACTAAGTTTGGATACTAGTTGATGTACCGAATGACATTGTGCATATTGGTACTATATAAATCTTCAAGAAAGACATACATGAAAAGCAACATACCAACGTACTAAGCTAGGCTTGTAGCGAAAAGGTATTGTTATCAACATTGTGTCGATTACGATGAAACCTTTTACCTGTTGCCACGGTAAATCCATTTGGATAATGCTTGCTGATGCTCCATGTTTCATTTATGAAATATGGCAGCTGAATGCCAAAACCGCTTTCTTTAACGGAAACCCTTTGGAGGATGTTTACAACATCCTGACGGTTTTGTCATACCATAACTAGCAAACAAGGTTTGCAGGTTATACGATCCATGTATGGATTGAAGCAAGAATATCATTCTTGGAATTATCGTTTTGATGTAATCATAATGGTATATGATTTAATTCAAAACGAAAATGATTCTTGTGTATATAAGAAGGTTAGTGGGAGCGCACTGACAATGAATGTCCTATGTAATAATGACATGTCATTTCTTGGAAATGATATTCCCATAAAACAATCGGTGAAAGCTTGACTTTCATGAAAAATTCTCCGTAGAATTCTTGGGAGAAAAACCTTTATTCTAGGAATAAAGATCTACCGGGATAGATTTAAAATTGTTGATACTCTCCGAGAACTCGTACATTGAAATAAATGTACGTGACCTGGTGTCTCATACGCTTTGAGCATATGGAGTCACAATCAGGCCAATCCATGTGATAATCACTGGATTGATTTTAAGAACATCCTTAAGTATCTTAGAGGAACTAAGGATGTTGTCTTATACTATGGAGAAGGAGAACTTGAAGTGACTGGGATCACTGTTGCAAGTTTCCTGACTGATAAAAACCGACTATAAGTCGTGATAAAGGTACTATAAAGTTTGAATAACGGAACAATGAGTTGGAAATCTTCCAAGCAAGATACTGTTACCGAATAAACAACAAAAGTGGATTATTGCTGCAGCTAAGGCAGCAATAGAAGCCATTTGGGTCGATAATAAATCTAATTAGATTAGATGAAGTTCTGTTAGTAGCTGAGCTAGGCTACATCACAGGCTAAAGAATTAATGGTCTCATCAACGATCCAGATATATACTTCAATTATTCATCTGATTCGTTCGGATCATACATCATGGCGATGTGATGATCGAATAAATCGCATCAGATGATAACCATGCAAATCCGCTGACGAAAGCCTTTTCTCAGCAGAAGTTTGAGCGAACCGTACATAGTTCGAGTGTAAGACACTTGAGTGATTGGCTATAGGCCAAGTGGGAGATTGTTGGACAATTATGACCCATAACATCACTATTTGTACAGATCATGGTGTTGTTGTACAAATTAACTATGTGACAAAGGAAATTGCCCTTTTATCATTTGTAATTAGATTACCAAGATGTATAAATGATAGAAGGTCCATATGATTATTTCCGGATTGAGATGATATGAGACAGTATCAATCCACGAAGGTTTAATCATTAAATATCCCTAGTCGTAGTATTATCGAGATTGGACATCGATAATGCGGAATAGAGTAGTATTACACTTGTGCGCGTTGTGGGAGCATAACGGCATAGTTCTCATATATTTGGGTATAGGATACTCATGCAAGTGTAATAGGAGGTTGTGTTTACCGATGGTACGAAAACAGCTTCACTCTGGATAGACCCCTCGGAATTCCATTGGTAGTATGACTATGTGTCTATTGAAGTCCGAATTAGGGTAGGTGTATTTGGTCTTAACATGAGACTTGCACCGCTAATACTTGCGACAATCAATATACTTTGGTTTTGGTCGTCCAGGACTTTAACAGGTTCCGTGTACGCCTCTTCTGGGTATATTGAAAATCGTAGTGTATTGGGTGTGATGTCGAGATGTAAGTATCACTCCAGTCATAGTGGAGATGATGATCACGTAGGATACAAAAATGATGCTCTTATGTACTGCAGTCATCGAGATAATATGACTAGGTCATGATTATCCGATTATAGAGACTAGTTACCAGAGATCCGATATGTGCTTCGTACGGGGCAGACACAATTCCAGCCCCAGGCCTTGCACGTGACATCCGATGCTAGATCGAAATACGCAATACTACGTATACTACGCCTGATATAGATCACATATTCTAGTAAGAATATTTCTGGAGAATTGGGTAGGCATGGTGCTTTTCTAGAAGCCAACCATGTATTGTAAATCGGTAAAAACGTAGTACTAGGTACGTACGTGTTCGGATAGTCCGACGACCGGATTTACTGCCAACATATCCGGGGATCTCATGGGTCGCTTCCCGAAGATTCATCGATGACGTATGACTCGCACTTTATTAATTTGGGATTAATTAGATGATAGAGAAAATTAATCTGGGATTAATTACGGAGATATTTTATCTCGGATAAAATATTATTTAAAGAGAGAGAACGATTAATTTGGAATTAATCGAAAAATTAATATATTTGATATATTAAACGAAATTGGATTTCGACGCGGAATTAAAATTAGGTTTTAATTCGGGCGAACAAGTTAATTTAGAATTAATTCGTTAGTGACATGAATAGTGATTTTACTTGGCATAATTATTTAATTACGTCGCAATGAAAAATTCGTTAATTTGGAATTAGCGAACCTGAGCCGGGAGTGTTTGCGGGCACACTCGCATTTCGAATTCGAGTGCGGCCCACAAGTCACATCAAGCGTCAAATCACTAGTCACATCAAGTGATGGAAGTCACATCACTTTGAGTGATAGGGAAACCAACTTGTGATCATGGAATCACCATTCGAAAGCTTGGAGCTTGGAGCTTGGAGCATCAATGGAGGACCATGACCGAATTTTGGAGGAGCACAAAAGGCTCACTGCCGAGAGCTTCTAGGAGGAGCAAAAGGATTTTGTGTTCGTCGCATCGCACAACCGATCAATGTGAGTATGATTCCGCCATATTTCATTGTTGTATTCACATGTGCTTCTTTGCCTGATTTGATAATTGGGACTTAATAGAAACCCAACAATGGTATCAGAGCCATTTTGTGCACGAAACTTGGTTAGGGTAAAATTTGGGCAAAATCAATTTGAGCATGATTTGATAAAATTGATAGATTGAGTATGCTTGAATGACGTTGTATTGAAGTTGTATATGATCAATTTCATGAAATATTGATTGGATCAATTTTTCCCAAAATATGTTGGCTTGGCCGAATATGAACAATGCCCTAATGTCATGGTATTTTTTGATTTTGATCATTGGATGAGTTGAAATCAATTGGGGAATGTTTATTGTGGATTTAATTGGATTGAAACCGAATCAAACAATAAAAACCCTAAATGCCTTGAATGAGAAGCATGTAAAATGAGTTGATATTTTTGATTCAATTGTGTTGGACATTAGTTGATGATAATGAGCATAATTAATTGAGTAAATTAGTATTTTTGAAATATTAATTTAATTAATTAGTTATGGCTATACACTTTAAATTAATTAATTGTGAAATTTGGAATTTTGTAAGTTAATTAATTGGGCCAAATTTGGAATTGGGCTTTTGAAGTTGTAATTGGGCTTAATGGGCTTGGTTGGCCCAAGTTTGGTTTAGGCTAATTTGTTGGATCCAATTGGGCCCAAAACCATTTCCATAAAGTCCAAATATGACTAATGGACCTTTAATTTTAATTGGGCCTAAATTGGTTTCTTGGCAAATAAGGGTGATTCCTTAAATGAGCTTTGGTATTTGGGTTTGACCCATATTGACCAAAAGTCCATGCCTTAAGAAATTAATTAAAAGCCCATTGGACTTTAAATTAAATTAACATTGGATGTTAATCGGGCTTTGAGACCCGTAACGATTAGATTTAGAATCTAAGTCGTAAAGGCACATTAAATAGTGAATTAGTATTAAATACAAATTAAATTGGATTTAATGTTGTAGTTTAGTATAATTCAAGAATTCGTACTTTGAGTACTTATTCGCAAAACGAGTTGGACTCGCGCAAAATCAAATCGTTGTTTGAACATTGGATGATCATTAATATTCAGATTAATTAATTGGATTAGATTGATTGATAACATGCTTGTGTGAATACATGGATGCGATGTATGAATAATGTATATCGGATTGATATTAGATGGTGGGGCAATTTTGGAAATTGTTGTAATAAATTTAGAATTTATTAATTGGACCTACGTGTCCAGCCTATTACCTCCTTACTATTTGTATTTCTCTTCTCACCTATTCCCCTCAATGTAAATGAGGTTTCTTTAGAAGTGTTATGTAATCGGGTAGAAGTAATACTTGTGCTAGCGGGAGAGAGGAAATTGAGAGATTTGTTTTAGGAACAATGTGTTTAATTATCCATCTGCATATTATTATTATATTTATTTACTTACGCGTCTTATTATGCTTTTAGAATACATGCTTAAGGGTGTATGATGATGAGACCTTAACAAAGATAATTAATTGGTTGTCAATTACGCGAAAAAACCCTCACAACATATTAAGCGTTTTTCCTTCCATTGAGCGATTCTTACTTCTAGATGACTCTTCGATATTAGTGAAGAGTTGCCAAGCTTTATCATTGATATTGCTTTCTAGACTTTGGTGGACTGAGTATGCGGAAAGAGCTCTAAGATCATAGGAATGACGGAAATTAATCTCTTTTGGAAAATATCATCGTATCCATAGTAAACTCTAAGCTTCGGTCTGGATGGCCAACTAATGAGTCTCCAATCAGTGAGCTGACGTGATGGTATGATTCTAATAAGATGAATTGGGTGGTAAACGAGCGAATAGTCATCCGACCATTCAGGAGTAATGGTTTCGATCCATACAGTAATACGTTTGTAGCGTTTATACCATCGATACAAAATATTACTGATAAAGGGAGGAAGCTCACCAAGGCTGGCTTCTGAGATACCAGGATAATTGGGATGGATTGGACTTGGTCCAAGAATAAATCCATTTAGGAAACCGAGTTTGAACAAGGTGCCGAGACTCCACTAGCAATGATTGAAGAAATCATGGCTGTTGATGAAAAATGTGAAATGGAATCTATGATAACCACAATGAACAATCACATAATTATTTTTATATTGGATTAAACCATCTGTTTTTCCATTCCAAATGGTTCTAAGAATGAAACACCACCTCATAAAGTTTGTAGGAACTCTTACCATGATATCCATTGCAACCTTTTTAGGCAAAAGTGCAGATGGAGCTTCATTGAGACAATCGTAGATATCTCTCCAAAGGTCTCGAACATATTTAGAGTCTATAACTGCTCGATCTGTGACTGGCCATTTACAAAGCTTTTGGTATATCACCTTAGCTCTGGCAGACTTTGAACTAGGGTTAGGGTTGGCAGATGAGGATGCCATGTAAGAAGTTTTGAGTAATTCCTTAAGAACTCAAGCATCTTTATAGGGAGAGATAACAATAACTTCTTCATGAAAAGACACTTTTACAGTATCCATGCATAATTGGAAAGGATAATAATTGTCACGGTGACAAGATGTAAAGCAGAGATGTGAGGGACCTGCAAATCCCCTTTTCAGCTATGGGAATCTTAAGGTGGTGGATTCTGATAGGGTTTTAAGGCGGAATACCGATAACGCAGCGGAAACGGGGAAAATAAAAATTTTCCGATTTCAAAATTTTTCTTGGATAATTTTAATAAACTTATTTATTTAATTACCCAATTATCAAATTTTGAAAAGATTACACAAGAAATCAAATTTCTTGGTAATTTCCGAATTGCCCTACAACTTTGCAAATTTATCATTTTAGTCCTAAAATTGTCAAAAATAATTTTGGATGATTCTAAATTACTTCTAAAATGATTTTCAACATATCAAATACATCAAAATCAGATTTGCAACAAATCCCCGAATTTTAGTCTAATTTCCGAGAGCACCCTACATTTTCGGTTTATTGCAATTTAGTCTTTTTGTGTTCTAAAAATGCCAAGATCAAATCCAATCAACCCAAAAATTTACATGTATCATATTCATACCATAATACATCACATATATGAAAACCCCCAAATTTGGAGTGGGTTAAGAACCCTAATTATTCAATTTCAACAAATTGTCCAATTTCACCAAATCTTTAAAATCCAACACTTAAATCCATTCAATACTTCACCAATCTAGCCTCACCACTTTGAAACAACTCTAGAATAATTCTAGGTCACCAAGGAGTGGCTTACCAACTCTAGAATGAAAACTTGATTTTCCAAAAATCAAAAGGTAAAGCTTTGAAATCATTTCAAGCTTACTTATATGCATTAATCTTTCATCAAAGTTCACAACCAAAATAAACACAAACTATAAGAAGAGAGACAACACCAAAGCAACACAAATGATGCTAAGCATGTTAGAAATAATTTTCATGTTGAAGACTTTGAAGAAAAACTTACAAAAATATGATTTTTCCAAGCATCATTCTTTAGACCTTCAAGCTTTTCTCTCATCTTCTTTTATGTTTATTTGGTATCTAATGAACTTATTAAAACCCTAAAATAAAATGAAACAATATATACTTCACCAAAATTAGCCCTAGGCCGAAATTGTGAAGAAAAAAAATAAAAATATCTAGATATTTTTACTTTGTTTCATTTAAAGGCTTTTATGCAACTTGTTAACCTTTTATCATTACAACTTTAATGATATTCATAAGTCAAAAAAAGCAACTCAAAAATACAACAATTATATTTAATTAAGGTGTTGGCCGAAAATTCAAAAGAAAAAAGGAAATAGATATTTTTCATTTTAAACAATTTAATCCAATATCTAAAGAAGTCAAAACCATTTTGACAACCTTTTCTTTAAGTATAAAGTCAACAATTTACACTTATAATCATTTCCTAATTTTATCATTTGGTGAGAAATTTATATTTTAATTATATTAACCATTTAACAATTAAATAATTAAATACAAATATCTCAAATATATGTATTATATTTACTTTAAATATCTCAAATACATATATTAATGATATATGTCAAATACCTTTTATTTGAAAATTTATTAATGTGTATTTAATAATATCATATATTGAATACAAATACACATTAATTAGGAAATGGCGGTTCAGCGAGTTTGCATGCATCTTTCGTTTAACGTTTAAACGATTTATAAATAATCACCATTATTCATAAAAGTTGCAATAGTGGTCTACGAGTATATTTCATTAGTGAGACTCTCTAGATTCAGGTATATCCGTCACAAAATCTAATTTCATATCCATAATTTACCCACCCGAAAATTATGACGACCACATATAAACTCGCTGAATCATACATGTGGAGGTTATTGCATACGTATAATCCATCCGTCACAGGTATCCGAATTATCCCAGAGATATAGATATAAACGTCAAATCTCTATAGGTATAATCACGTCGACGATATTATTAGCAATCTATAAATAACATTCGGAACTCATTTCCGAAGTATACTATGGCCATATATTTAACTGATTGCTAATCACATATGGACTACCTATGCTCTGTACACAGAACTGACGGATCCTATCTTGATACACACAGGATATCCTGAGGATCAGTCCACACCCAACGAACATTTGGAGGTCTGATCTAAATAGATCGGTGACGTGACTGCCATCTAAGTGTGGAGGATGTCTCATACATCCACAGTGGTATCTCAAGTCGAAGGACCACTATGCTACTCAACCCGAGAAGATTCTTATTGACGTTGGTGTACCATCCATTAAGAATATTCGGTGGGTCGTTTAGTGTTTATCCACTATAAACACCTACACGTCTATACGAGTCTCCCTCGACGCATGGTTCATTGGGATAAACCATCGGACCAAGTCTCGATATACGACATGTACTGGTCTCAACGGATTTGACTAACCGACCCGTGTTAGTAAATCTTGACCAGGAACTATATTTGATAATATACATTTAGCAGTGACACTTCCCAATGTCAATTACAAACTACCTTTGTAACTGTGTATTGCATTATATATTATCGGGCCTTTGTCTAATATATACATATCACTAAACCACATTTAGTTTCAATCTAATCGTAATCAGATCGAATACGTATATAAAAACAAGAGGTGCAACCATAAATGAGTAATATTATGGAAAAAAAGGATTGTTCATATTCATGAATCAGACATAAATACGATCCGGATTGGCGCTCTGAGCACCAACCCCAATAATTTCTCCCACTTTCTCTTGTGCCAATCCACGGTATCATATACACATCTCAATGTTTATCGTATACTCATGACTCTCAAAAGCTCACCTAGCACTTAAGAGGTATGCAACAAGAAGTAGGTCCGCTATAATATATTGAGTTTGTCAAACAAACCCAATCGTTTCCCATAGCCAGCATCATTCATATTTTGTAGAATCTAAATTATACATTAATATGACTCTGATGCTACATCAGTATTGTGCTACAGCTACTGAGTTGTCCAAGTATTTAGGGATCAAATCCAAAATATTATTAAGACAACCGCAAACACAACACTAATCCAAAACTTCTAATTTATAAGGTCACTATGCAACTTCATAAGTCGATACTTCATAAGTTGCATCTAATTCCACTCATATAGTAAAATCTTGCGTGACACTCCCACTGCAACTTTCAGACTCTTTATGACGTAGACAGTCTAGCGTCATAATTATACCAAAAACTAATCTGACCCAAATGATTACAGACTAAATGCTCCATGAATTAAGATCGTTCTTAATATCTCAAAGATCACAAAGAACATGTTTCAAGATCCATCATATGGTCTATAGGATATCAAAATAACTCGTAACAATTTCGATTAAATCGATATCTATAATCGCACAAAGTAAAGTATTTATTATGTCATCATCCCATGATACATAAAATTGATTAGACTTTCTAATCAATTACTCTTTCGAAAAAGGAATTATCCTTTACGAAAGTTGAATACAATATATAAGACATACAATAACTGTCCAACAGTTATACTAACTGTCATACATATAGCATTGTTATGTTCTTTATTAGATCATATCTAATGCACGACTAATAGAAGTATCTCACAAGTCTCCAAGTTTTATATCATATATAAAACTTTATATCAAATATAATAGAGACTCACAAACATCTCTTTATTACCATAATAATGATAATGTCATTAGGATATATAACACTAGAAAGTAATTTTTACGCTCCCACTAACCCTTCAATCACATATGCATTCTCTATAATTTGACAAGATCGGACAATCTGACGATATCAAAAAAATGAGAACACATATTTCCGGAAGACTTATCCGAGTCTACAATAGGCTCTATAAGCTAGCACACTAAACTGCGATCTGAGCAGAACACAAACTCTAGGGCCATTCTAGAATGAGCTCTTCAAACAAAGAAATCACAACTGATCTCTTATCCGAACAAGCCATTCAAAAATGACACTTTGCATTCTTTAGCTAAAATGTACAGTTTAATATCAACATTAACCAATATATCTTTAATTGTTCAATTAGCATGACTAGAGACAAGTTTTCTCAGAATCTACAATAGTTTGCTGAACATAATTTTTCTCATTGTCATACTATAAATGTCAAACCTTTAATAAGCTCACAATGCTTTTGTTGCGCAAACAATTAGCACATATCATAAACTGATTCATAATTAAAGCTTAATCAAGTTCAAAATTTGATCGTAGTAAGCTACGAACAATCTTAGATCTATGGTTCAATAGCGAACTTCCAGAATCGATATCAAATATCGCTTCCATTATAAGTTATAGGATAATTTTCTTCGATAAGAAAACAACAGAATCATTAAGTATCAAATACTCATAAATGATTCTATTATCCTATTGTTCTTGAACGAAAGATGTATAAGGGTTGTTTCATCTTATTAATTACGTAGTTCCAATTATAGTTATCATTCTCATATTTGACTTCAATAAGTCAAGTCTTTTCTACAATAATTAACATCTGATGTTACACACCAAGTAATAAAATAATTTTATTACTTAGGATCGTAGGAAAGATATTCTATTAAATAGAATATAATATTTTATTAAACAGAATAAACGATAAACTTTTACTTATACCCCCGAGGTGTAAGTAATTTCCATTATATAACTATTATATAAAAGAAAGATTCAAATCTCAAACTTTTCAAGATTCAGATTTTCTACCTATACATATCATATATGTAACTGTAGAAATTAATGGAACCTAAATTAAGAAGGTGAACTAATGTTACTGGAGCATATCCCCAAGAGTATTGAAACTAATTCGATAACTTTCAATATCAAACGAATCAAATCATATAAGATTCGACTACTCCCACTACTCAATTCCATCAAGATGGAATCGTGGAAGAATAATATTGAAAAAAAATCACATTCATTAAATAAATTTAGAACTAATTGCTTTAAATTCATATGTTTGATCGTATCAAAGATCTTTGAACAGTTTAAAGACATGTAATGAATTTTAAGGATAGAGTTCTTAAAAAACTTCAGATTGAATATAATTGATTAAGTAAAAAATGTTCAATCTATGTTTCATCAGAACAGATTGAAAGTTCTTGATACTTTCAAGACGTTCAATATGTGTTCCTTTAGAAACACGTAACTAAGTTATGACAATTCATAAACTAAGTTACGAAGTAAAGAAAACTACCTTAAGCAATTACAATTCATTAAACTACATACATCTAATGTATCAGTTTAATAAATCCGGTGGTCCAATGACAAATCATTGGTTAAATGAGATTTTAATCACCTTCCCGAATACAATATTCATTAAATGGATAAGGATATATGGTGTGATCTCATATCAAACCACCATTTACCATACGAATAAGCATTCAATGCTTAAGTGATAAAATCTCATAAAGCACTGTTCTAAATTATTTACTTTACCGAATAATTTTTCTTAATGTTTATCTCAACGTCAATGACACTACTAGTTATATTTAAAATATATAACAATTGTTTATAAAGAACAAGTAACTATCCAATAGTCGTAAGTTTCGATATCAAATATCAAAACAATCATTAACTTATATTTTAAATAACTAGACGGGAGATCTGATATCCAATTCATATAGTTGTAGTATTGTGAAAATTGATATTTTCTATACACAACTATACACATCTCCTTTCTTTAGCTTTATTATTTGCACTCAACTATTCACAACAATTGCAAATAACTGATTAAAAATTTTTTCAGACACATTTCCTCTAAAGGTCATTAAAGCTAAGAAACGTCATTACTAGATAAACAAATACCTAATAGGGCTTTCTTAATGCCAGTCAAGAATCTCAAGACATGAACTTATTCGTGTCAATTCTTACTGCACAAAAAACTATTATTTCTACAGAATAATATCCTAAAAGGGATATCTATCTAGATTATCTATCATGACTTAGAAACTAAGTCATTAACCATCTTGATTTTTCAAGAAAACGGAACAACAGTTCCCGATGGTTTAGACCAATCTAAAAATATCCTAATCTAATAGTATCTAGAACCTATTCTAGAATAACTGCAACCAAGAGTCAAGTCAGATAACATATCAAAATATATGTGCAGTGAATAAAAGTTCAATTCTATAAACAATAGAATAAGTAAACAAACAAACGGCAATTTCCATAATAATACACACTGCCTAAGTTATGAAATATTTTAAACTTAGCAGTGTCTCCCACTATTTACGTAATACCGTAATCCCCAACGGAAAAAGGAGAATTCAATAATTAAATCGAATTCCATAATGGGAAGTGGACCTCATGAATATATTTCGACTCACAGCAGAGGTACGGTCTCGCCTACGTATATTCACAGGTAGACAACTCATTGTCAATCACACTCGTTGTGACTCATGGGTTTCCGGTTCTGGTCGTTTCTCATTGTCACTGTTAGGGCAGGTCCACAAGGAGACGTACCAAGGTTAAACTCGTCAATGATAAACTTAAGCTACTTGCGTAATCCTGACAGCTAGGGTACGTTCAGGATTCCGCTTTCGCTTGAATTTATCTAGTATCTGATATACATCCGACATAAATAAATCTATATCGGCTACACCCTCATAGCAGAGGCACGGTCTCGGATGTAGTCACGGAAAAATATTCATAAACTATATTGACAAGGTGAACCAAGAAACAAGTATTCCAAATACCAGTTACTTTAAAACCTTATTAAGCGGGGATATTCCATAAAGTGTCATACACTTTAAATTTAATCAAATTAAATGAAAATATGCATGTATCAAGTAAAAAAAAACAACAAACATTAGATTTTAAAGGGGATAATCATATCAGGGTGTCCAGAATCAGACTCGCTCTGATACCATTTTGATGGGGTTTTATGGCGGAATACCGGTAACGCGGAAAATCAAAATTTTCCGATTTCAAAATTTTTCTTGGATCAATTAAATAATTTTTTATTTAATTACCCAATTATTAATTTTGAAAAGATTATACAAGAAATCAAATTCTTGGTAATTTTTGAATTGCCCCACAACTTTGCAAATTTATCATTTTAGTCCTAAAATTGTCAAATACAATTTTGGATGATTCTAAATCACTTCTAAAATGATTTTCAACATATCAAATACATCAAAATCAGATTGCAACAAATCCCCAAATTTTAGTCTAATTGCCGAGAGCACCCTACATTTTCGGTTTATTGTAATTTGGTCCTTTTGTGTCTAAACATGCCAAAATCAAATCCAATCAACCAAAAAATACATGCGTCATATACATACCATAATACATCACATATATCAAAAGCCCCAATTTGGAGTGGGTTAAGAACCCTAATTATTCAATTTCAACAAATTGTCCAATTTCACCAAATCTTTAAATTCCAACACTTTAATCCATTCAATACTTCACCAATCTAGCCTCACCACTTTGAAACAACTCTAGAACAATTATAGGTCACCAAGGATTGGCTTAACAACTCTAGAATGGCAACTTGATTTTCCAAAAATCAAAAGTAAAGCTTTGAAACCATTTCAAGCTTACTTATATGCATTAATCTTTCATCAAAGTTCAAAACCAAAATAAACACAAACTATAAGAGAGAGACAACACCAAAGCAACACAAATGATGCTAATCATGTTAGAAACAATTTTCAGGTTGAAGACTTTGAAGAAAAACTTACAAAAACATGATTTTTCCAAGCATCCTTCTTTAGGCCTTCAAGTTTTTCTCTCATCTTCTTTTATGTTTATTTGGTATATAATGAATGTTAAACCCTAAAATGAAATGAAACAATATATACTTCACCAAAATTAGCCTAGGCCGAAATTGTGAAGGAAAAAAATAAAAATATCTAGATATTTTTACTTTGTTTCATTTAAGGCTTTTTATGCAACTTGTTAACCTTTTATCATTACAACTTTAATGATATTCATAAGTCAACAAAAGCAACTCAAAAATACAACAATATATTTAATTAGGGTGTTGGCCGAAAATTCAAAAGAAAAAAGGAAATAGATATTTTTCATTTTAAACAATTTAATCAAATATCTAAAGAAGTCAAAACCATTTTGACAACCTTTTCTTTAAGTATAAAGTCAAAATTTACACTTATAATCATTTCCTAACTTTATCATTTGGTGAGAATTTATATTTTAATTATATTAATCATTTAACAATTAAATAATTAAATAATTAATTAAATATAAATATCTCAAATATATGTATTATATTTACTTTAAATATCTCAAATACATCTATTAATGTATGTCAAATACCTTTTATTTGACAATTTATTAATGTGTATTTAATAATATCATATATTAAATACAAATACACATTAATTAGGAAATGATGGTTCAACCAGTTTGCATGCATCTTTCGTTTAACGTTTATAAATAATCACCATTATTCATAAAAGTTGCCCTAGTGCTCTACGAGTATATTTCATTAGTGAGACTCTTTAGATCCAGGTATATCTGTCACAAAATCCAATTTCATATCCATAATTTACCCACCCGTAAATTATGACGACCACAGATAAACTCGCTGAATCATACAGGTCGAGGTTATTGCATACGTATAATCCCTCTGTCACAGGTATCCGGATTATCCCAGAGATATAGATATAAACGTCAAATCTCTATAGGTATAATCACGTCGACAATTTTATTAGCAATCTATAAATAAAATTCGGAACTCATTTCCGAAGTATACTATGGCCATATATTTAACAAATTGCTAATAACATATGGACTACCTATGCTCTGTACATAGAACTGACGGATATTATCTTGATACACACATGATATCCTGAGGATCAGTCCACACCCAACGAACATGTGGAGGTCTGATCTAAATAGATCGGTGATGTGACTGTCATCTAAGTGTGGAGGATGTCTCATACATCCACAGTGGTATCTCAAGTCGAATGACCACTATGCTACTCAACCCAAGAAGATTCTTATTGACGTTGGTGTACCATCCATTAAGAATCTTCAGTGATTCGTCCAATGTTTATCCACTATAAACACCTACACGTCTATATGAGTCTCCCCAGACGCATGGTTCATTGGGATAAACCATCGGACCAAGTCTCGATATACGACATGTACTGGTCTCAATGGATTTGACTAACAGACCCGTGTTAGTAAATCTTGACCATGAACTATATTTGATAATATACATTTAGCAGTGACACTTCCCAATGTCAATTACAAACTACCTTTGTAACTGTGTACTGCATTATATATTATCGGGCCTTTGTCTAATATATACATATCACTAAACCACATTTAGTTTCAATCTAATAGTAATCAGATTGAATACGTATATAAAAACAAGACGTGCAACCATAAATGAGAAATTTATGGAAAAAATGATTGTTCATATTCATGAATCAAACATAAATACGGTCCGGATTGGCGCTCTGAGCACCAACCGCAACAGTTTCTCCCACTTTCTCTTGTGCCAATCCACGGTATCATATACACATCTCAATGTGTATCGTATACTCATTGCTCTCAAAAGCTCACCTAGCACTTAAGAGGTAGGCAACAAGAATTAGGTTCGCTATAATATATTGAGTTTCTCAAACAAACCCAATCGTTTCCAATAGCCAGCATCATTCATATTTTATAGAATCAAAATTATACATTAATATGACTCTGATGCTACATCTGTATTGTGCTACAGCTACTGAGTTGTCAAAGTATTTAGGGATCAAATCCAAAATACTATGAGGACAACCGCAAGCACAACACCAATCCAAAACTTCTAATTTATAAGGTCACTATGCAACTTCGTAAGTCGATACTTCATAAGTTGCATCTAATTCCATCCATATAGTATAATCTTATGTGACACTCGCACTGCAACTTTCCGACTCTTTATGACGTAGATAGTCTAGCATCTTAATTAGACCAAAATCTAATCTGACCCAAATGATTACAGACTAAATACTCCATCAATTAAGAAACTCGTTCTTAATATCTCAAAGATCACAAAGAACATGTTTCAATATCCATCCTATGGTATATAAGATATCAAAATAACTCGTGACAATTTTGATTAAATCGATATCTAAAATTTCGTCCATGGAAGAAGTTTTGAGTAATTCCTTAAGAACTCATGCATCTTTATAGGGAGAGATAACAATAACTTCTTCATGAAAAGACACTTTCACAGTATCCATGCATAATTGGAAAGGATAATAATTATCGCGGTGACAAGATGTAAAACAGAGATGGGAGGGACCTGCAAATCCTATTTTCAGCTGTGGGAATCTTAAGGTGGTGGATTCTACGTAAACTACTAAAAGCTCTTTACAGCTGTTGTCTATATAGGACCCTAGGTGTAGCCTTTTCTTTAAGAGATGGGATAACTGGTTGTAAGTTGTGGCACAGGTGGAAGAAAAAAATGGAGAGTAGAGATTGGAAGGAATGAGACTACTACTTTCAGATGGAGTTCAGAAGATGTATAACTATCTGGTGATAGAGTTGTGATACCACCTATTGGAATGCTCAAGTAGGAGATCTTGGATGAGGCTTACGATGCTCCTTATTATATGCATTCTGATGTCAAAGGACTATGATGCTATTTGGGTGATAGTGGGTCGATTGTATAATTCTGCTCATTTTCTACCGATTTGAGTTACATGGGGACCAAAGAGACTAGCGAAATTATTTGTGGAACAGATTGTACGATTACATGTACCCTTATCGATTGTATTAGATAAAAATGTCAGATTTACTTATCATTTTCGGAAGATTTTTATCAACAGTAGGGGGTATGACCTTGAGTTACAAGTTGGAGATAAAGTATTTTGGAAAATCTCTTATTGGGAGGGAGTTTTTAGGTTTGGCTGGAAGAGAAAGTTTTCGCCGCGCTGTAATTGGTCATTTTGAGATTTTGGAGAGAGTGGGAAAAGTGACATATCATCTTGCATTACCACTGGGATTATAAAGAATTCATAAAGTGATTCGTATATTTTTACCAAAGAAGTATGTACCAAACCCTTCTCACATTTTAGAGAGTCAACCGATGGAGCTGAGTGAGAACTTGATATATAAAGAAGAGCCTGTGAAGATCGTAGATCGAAATATTCGAGAGTTGAAATCCTACGTATTTCTTTTGTAAAGGTTATATGGTCTAATCATCACATATAGGAAGCGACTTGGGAAGTGGAACATGATAAGAGGGAGAAATACGCAGAGTTGTTTGAGAATTGAGAAATTTGGAGGATGAAATTTTATAAGGAGGGTAGATTGTAATATTTTGTTCTTCTTTAAATAAAATCATTATTGCATTATTTAAAACAAAACATATCATGCACCCATCTTTTTCATGTCTCTATTTTCTTTCACAAAAACAACAATTATTACCAACTACTCCTAATCACCATCCCACTTATTTTAATAAAAAATTATTATATTTGCAATCTTTCTTTGGCAGTAACAACTATTTCTTTCGTTGAAATGATATAAGTTTAGGAGATGGCAGTACCTTCTCGGCTCTCATTCATTTTCTTTTGCATATATTTTCACTCAAAAAATAATAATCTCATTAGCTTGATCAGTGAAAACCAAACACTAAACCAACCTCAATACCTATTGTTAGAGAAGGGGAAAGTAAGGGATGGAAATGTGTGCTGCTGCAATTTAGTGCTTCGAGTTGATTGAAAAATAATTCTGGTAGGTCTCTACTTCTTATAGTAGTAGAGAGAGAGACGAAGCTTTGTGTGTTTGGCTATAGGTACAATATTTTTCATAGCCATACAAGAAGATTTTGGAGTTGTGATTTAGTGAAGAGAGTGAAAAGAGTGTTAAAGGCCTTCCAGAAAGTTTGAGAGCAAGTTCATGGATTTTTAGAGAGAGAAACCGAATATTGAAGAGAGGATCATCCAGAGGAGAGAGAAAGTGATTGGGTAGTGAGAGAAAGTAACTTTTCGATGTCGTCCGATCTCCGTTTCAGGCAAGTGACCACATCTGGAAAATCCCCTCGACGAGACGAATCCAACGCCGCCAGACCACCGTCGAGATTCCCAGCCACGAAACCTCACGAGCCGCTTGCTGCCATTGCCATGTGCTCCATGCATCGCCGTGCGTAGACAACACCTTCCGGACCAGAATTTTCCCCTCATCGAGATACGCAAGTTTACACTTTATTTGCCTAAATCGGATATTCGGTTGTTGAGAAACGATCAAAATATGGTAGTTATCGGTGTGTAACCGATCGTCTATAATAGCCATGTTTCAGCCCCTACCACCACCATCACTGTGACCCCTGAGATGTTTGCTGACCAGCACTTCTTCGTTGAGAGATTTAGAGATCGTTGGAGCTCGGTAGGTGATTATTACCTGTAAGACACAGAAATCGGCGACGCTCTTCCAGGCTCGCGGCCCGGTTGGGAGTACGGAGTAGCCCGTGGGGGACTACATCGGAGAAATAAAATGGAGTCGCCACCTAATGTTAAATGGGAAAATGATTTAAGGCCGCACTCACCCCTCGCAAGGGAAGACCTCAAACCGTTGGGTTCGGAATGGTCCCTTACTTATGCCACTTGTAATGAACCGATTTATGTAATAATATAACCGAGTCTACGCAACACACATATGCAAGAATAACCTACATCTAAGTTCGCATACAACCTATATCTAAGTTTGCATATAACCTATATATAAGTTTGCATATAACCTATATCTAAGTTTGCATGCATAAAAGTAAGTCGAAATAACGGCAAGCACACAATCTCATGAACGCATTAAATCAAAAAACATGGCAATATAACTAAATAATAATCTAAACATAAACATAGAAGAGATATAATTAAGTTCCTAATGCGAAATAAATAACTAAATCACGCTTGGAAATAATCAATCAAATCATGCATAAAATAACATACTAAACAACCTAATCATGCATAAAAGTAACATACTATTTCTAATAAACAATTAATAAACACAAGATTGGATGAAACGAAATATATGCGTTTCTCAAGAGGTATTTGGAATTGTATCCCGAGTTCAGACCGCACTACCGTCCATTCGGATTCGGCTATGGAATTTACGTCCGGGTTTCCATCCGATATACCACGAGAGATAGCACAAAATCATTCATCCCATGGCCACAACATACATAAATCAACAATGCGCATGCAAAGAAACAATAATAAATAACAAAAAACCAGAACGAGGATAAATAAAAAAGGTCTAACCTCTAAAGTCGCCTCTTGGAAGTGCGTTACGTGGTTTTCGGAAGGGTTGGTGCTCCGTAACTTTTCCGACTTTCTGGTTCGCTGTTTTCCTTCGTTGCCTCGCTGTTTTGGGCTGCTGTTTACTCTATTTCGCTGCTGTTTTTGGTCACTATTTTTGCGGTATTTAGGATGTGTTTCAGGACACAATTTTTTTTTGTGATATAAGGTGTAGATTCTGGGCAGAATTTCGGTGGTATAAGAGCAGTTTGCTGGGCAGAATCTTCACTATTTTCAGGCAGTTTACTGGGCAAAATTCTCGGTGCTAATATGGCAGATTTCAGGGTAATTTCGGTGGTAAAAAATGGGGTTGTTTTCATGCGGTGTTTTGAGTGCAGTTTCGGTGGCATTTTAGGGGTAGAATCGGTGCAGTTTTGGTGTTGGTTTCTGGTTGGGATTTACGGCAATGGAAGGGTGTTTTTAATTGTGTTTGGTGCGGTAATGTAGGGCTTTCAGGGGGTATGTTTTTGGTAATGGCAAGGGAAATTTCAGGTTGTGTTATCTGCAATGGAGGGCTTGCATGGATCTTTTTTCATGGCAACAATGGGGATTTCTTTTCTCTTTGCGTGAATGTGCTAGGAGGAGGAGAAGGGTTTGGCTTATGCTCTTTTTATAAGAAACGTTTTGGGCATTCCTTGTACGGGAAGGGAAAGAAATATGTAATCATGGAGGGTATCTCTAATTAGTGTGTCATAAGGAAAAATCTATTCTCTTTTAGGAAGGTAATTTGTCAGATTTGATTTGATTTGATTTGATTTAGTTTAGGCATGTGATTTAATTTAATTAGGAATGTGATTTATGAGATTTGATTTGATTCTTTTAATTCGGGAAGGTGATTTATTAGGATTTCAACATGTGTTTAATGTGTGAATTTATTATTTTGGAGGAGATGGGCGTGTGGTTGGTCATTTTAGGCGTGTGTTTGGGTTCTTTTGGTGGGCTTGGTGTATGGCTTGGTGGTGTGTGGGCTTGGGTGTGTGGCTTGGTGTAGGTTTGGGCCGAGGATAAATTTTAAAATAGAGGTCCAACGAGCAACCCAAAGTTAAGCAAACAAATTAAATCCAACAAGGTATTGATTTCTGACTTCTCCATTCCGACGTCTGTTTCTAGACTTAAAGAGTAGTGCCTCCATATGAGGCGCATCATCGGGACTTATATGCAAAAATGTAGTGCCTACAATCGCCCCCACTTTGATGGGACTTGTGCAGTGTGTGACAATGACAATCCTATCAAAGTTATGCAATGCATTTTTACTTACCTGGCTCGCCAGCTGCCACTTGGCTTGCCCGTTGCTTCGAACTGAGTTGATCTGGTGTGAGGTGCTTCGACCCCAAGGTTCATCCCTGCAAGATGCTGCGATCTCTAGGAATCACTACTGATTTGCTGATATGGTGGCGAGGTGCTTCGACCCCTGAGCTTTGTTCCCGAACCACCGAGTGTGGGCTTTGTTCCCTGAGCTTTATTCCCGAACTGTGATGAATGTGGTGGCGAGGCGCTTTCGACCTCTGGGCTTTGTTCCTGAACCATCTGTGGTCCATTCCCGAACCGTTAGTGTGAGGTGGTCCATTCTCGAACCGTTAGTGTGAGGTGGTCCATTCCCAAACCATTACTGTGAGGTGGTCCATTCCCGAACCGTTACTGTAAGGTGGTCCATTCTCGAACCGTTACTGTGAGGTGGTCCATTCCCGAATCGTTACTGTATGATGTGTGGGCCTCGACCTTGGGACGCATCCTAAAAACTGCTGAAGTGTGGGCCTCGACCGCGGGACGCATCCCAAAACTGATATTGATGTGGGCCTCGACCTTGGGACGCATCCCAAATCTGATACTGATGTGGACCTCGACCCACATGCTCCATCCTCGAAATACCATTCCCGGCATACTGAACCTCATCCCCAAGATGTTGCTGATGTGATGGTTCATTCTCGAACTGTGCTGTATGAGAAATGGTAGATTGGTCGCCCCCAGTCTCGATTCATTTTTCTGTTCTTTGCTACTTTTATTAGGTCAAGGTAGATCTCCTGATGTGATGTTACATACCAACACACTATATTGCATCTCACGAGATAATCCCGATAGCTAAACATATTTTCATCCTCAAAGGATGCTTCGTGTCGAAACCAGAGAATCTTCAAAGTACTTGATACAACTCAAATCTGACCGTCTGAATAAATGATCTGAACTAGACTCCCAATGTGTGTGTGCCAAGGTTCTTTCACAGCTTAATCCTTAAGTAAGCCAACTCAATGATTTTATCTCGGAGAATTGGATCAGTGGGTCTAACCAACCTAGATGTCTTGGTGATGCTCCGCAATTACTTCCTCGTACTAAATGTGATATGGCTTTCTTCTTCTTTTCTTTTGTCTCTTTATCTTTTGCTTTTCATTTTGAATTTCTTTTTTTTTTTTTTCATTTTTTTTTCATTTTTTTTTCTTTTTTTTTCAACACACCTACCCTTTAAGGTAGCATTTCTCCTCATGGTGGTCCTAATACTCGCCCAAGGGTAGCTTCACGCTTATTGGTTATAGGTGGTCAATTTTTTTTTCTTTTTTTCAGAGACTTTTTCTTCGTTTCCAACCATATCACATATCGTAACATAAGTAAACTAGGATGGACATCTGGGCAAACGATCATTCACTGATCCGCCATCTCTTCGACTAGTCATTTCGCCGACTACTCAGGCTTCTACTGCTAAGATCCCGTAATCAGGTGCTCGCGAGTCTAGCCGAGATCAACCATTCAGAATACCAGATGAGAGCACATCTCGCACTTATCGTTTCTAAGGTTTTCACCCTACAGCAAACAACGTCATCACCGGACATATGCCTAACCATTAAGGACTTTTTTTTAATTGGAATTATTCCTCTCAACTGCTGATAATGTGGGCTTCGCCCCCTGGGATTCATCCCCGAAACTAATACTGATGTGGGCCTCAACCCTGGAATTCATTCCCGAAACTGATACTGATGTGGGCCTCAACCCTGAGATTCCTTCCCGAAACTAATACTGATGTGGGCCTTAACCCTATGATTCATTCCCGACTGATACTGATTCATTCCTGAAACTGATGTGGGCCTCAACCCCGCGATTCATTCCTAAAACTGATGACATTGTACTGTTGCTGATTCTGGTTGGCTTGCCTTTGCCGCTTTCTCTTTTTCTTCTTTGAAACTTGTGATTACAAAACAGAACAAACACAAGAAAGAATGCAAATACGTTACGCGTATGAATGCAAGCATGAATGAATTTCCTATTCCGTTGGGTTAGGTTTTCCGCCAGTCCTCTTGATGATCGCTCGGTCTCTCTTCCTCAGGCAAAATATTGCTTTAATCTGTCCATGTTGATCAGCTCGGTGAACTCATTCCTTTCCAAATCTGACAGTCTTACTGCTCCATTTCCCATTACTTTCTGGACTATGTAGGGTCCTTCCTAATTGGGTCTGAATTTTCCTCTCAGGTATGTCGTCGACGGCTTCGACTGCTTAAGCATCAGATCACCCTTTCTGATCTTGGTAGGACGCACCTTCTTATTGAACGCTCAAGCCAACCTCTTCTGGTATATCTGCATGTGATGTAAGGACTTCATTCTCTTCTCATCCAGCAGCGCTAACTGTTCAAATCTCTGCGAGGCCCATTCCTGTTCAGGTAACTCTGTTTCTGCTAATACCCGCATAGACTGTATCTCAACTTCCACTGGCAGTACTGCTTCCATTCCATAGACCAAAGAGTAAGGCGTGGCTCCCGCTGCTGTTCTCACAGAAGTTCTGTGTCCCCACAGGGCGTACGGTAGTTTGTCAGCCCAATCTTTATAGTTCTCTGTCATCTTGGCTAGTATCCTTTTAATTGAATTGTTGGCTGCCTCAACTGCTCCATTTGCCTGTGGTCTGTACGGTGATGACTTGTGATGTCATATCCCATACCTCTGTAGCATTGCTTTCGTTTCTCCTTGAAACTGGACTCTGTTGTCCGTTACTACATTATACGGCATTCCATATCGGCATATGAGATTTCAGGCTATAAACTTCGCCATCTGCTTTGCTGTAACATTGCGAAATGACTTCGCTTCCACCCATTTCGAAAAATAGTCCACTGCCAGTACTATGAAGCGATGCCCATTCGATGCGTGCGGTCGAATTTCTCCGATCATGTCAATTCCCCATGCTGAGAAAGGCCACGGCTCTGACAGCCCGTGCAACTCTGTGTGCGGTAAATGGTTCAAGTTATCGTGCGCTTGACAACCGTGACAATGCTTTACCAGCTTCGTGCAGTCAGCTTCCATGGTCGACCAGTAAAAGCCGTGTCTTAATATCTTGCGAGACAAATTCAACCCATTCATGTGCGGTCCACATACTCCGGCATGTATTTCTTCCATTGCTTTCTGAGCTCTTCTTCTTTTCTTAAACATTTCAGCTGAATGCCATTTGTTTGTCTCTTGTATAGTTCTCCCTTCAAACTCACATATTGGGAAGCCAACTTCTGAATGGCTATCCTGTCTTTTCTGCTTGCTTCTTCCGGAAGTTCTCCGCGTTCTAAGTATCGCTGAATATCATAATACCAGGGTTTCCTATCGTCGACCTATATTTCCAAGATTCTTTCTATCTCGTAAACAGTCTGCTTGCCGTTGTCAACACTAGAGGTCTCATCACTAACTTTTCTGGATTTTCCCAAGTCGCGCTAGGGTAGCCAACGCGTCTGCCATTTGGTTCTCTTCTCACGGCAAGTGCTAAAACTTACAATCGGGGAGGGCCTGCGCCAGATTCCTGAGGTGGAATAAGTAGGGTTTCAACCATTCTTCGTTTAATTCCCATTCTCATTGCATCTGTCGGACTACCAACATCGAGTCTTTATAGACCTCCACGTTTTTAACTTTCAAGGTTATCAATGCTGTCAGTCCAAACACATGCTTTATATTCGGCCATGTTGTTAGTTACTCCGAACGTCAACCTCTTGGCCATAGGCAAGGTTTTACCCTCGGTGGTTACTATTACGATTCCAATTTCGGCTCCTTTGCAATTCACTACTCGGTCGAAGTACATTTTCCATCCTTGGACTGTTATTGCTTGGATCTCCTCGTCGGGGAACTCAAACTTGTATTGATCTCATTCTATCGGTTGCAATTCTAGTAACTCTGCTACGGCTCGCCCTTTGATTACTTTAGAAGTGAGGTACTCAATATCGAACTCTGTTAGCAACACCAACCATCTGCCTAACTTCCCAACTAGCAAAAGCACTGAATGTAGAAACTTCAAATGATTCTCCTTTGCTACCAATTGGATCTTGTAAGATTGGAAGTAATGACGTAATTTTCTCGACGCCCACACTACTGCCAAAGAGATCTTCTCTACTTCTTGATAGCGGGCTTCATACGGAAGTATCTTCTTACTGAGGTAATAGACTGCATGTTCTACCCCCATCTCATGTGCTTATACCATCATCGCCCCCAGCGCTTCGGGTTCAATGGCCAAATATAATACCAAGGGTTTGCCCAGTCTGGGAGGTTTCAAGACAGGAGGTTTCACCAAATATTCTCTGATCTTGTCGAAGGCTTCTTGGCATTGCTCATTCCATTTCACTGACTAGTCTTTCCTCAGCAATTTGAAGATAGGTTCGCATACTCACGTCAACTTGGCAATAAACCGATTGATGTACTGAATTTTCCCAAGGAATGCTCTGACTTCCTTCTCTGTCTTCGACGCTGGCATCTCGGTGATCGCTTTGATCTTCTCAGGGTCTACTTCTATTCCTCCAATTCATACCGTGTGACCTAACAACTTGCCTGACGTTACCCCGAACACACACTTCTTGGGATTTAGTCACAGGTTGTATTTGTCGACTCGTTCAAGGAACTTTTCCAGTGCTTCCATGTGTCTGCTTCTTGTCTCCGACTTCACCATCATGTCATCCACATATACTTCAATTTTCTTATGCATCAAGTCGTGGAATAATGTGGTGGCCATCCGCTGGTAAGTTGCTCCCGCATTCTTGAGCCCAAACGGCATCACCTTATAGCAATACGTACCTTATTCCGTGACAAAGGCAGTCTTATGCTTGTCTTCTTCATCCATAAGAACCTGATTATATCCTGAGAACCCATCCGCGAACGAGTACATGGCAGATAAAGCCGCACTATCGACCAGCACGTCTATATGGGGTAAGGGAAAATCATCCTTCGGGCAAGCTTTGTTAAGGTCTTTATAATCCACGCACATTCTGACCTTCCCATCTTTCTTCGGCACTGGCACAATATTTTCCAACCACTCAGGGTATTTCACCACTTCTAGAAATCCCACATCTATCTATTTCTTGACTTATTCTCTGACCTTCACGACCCACTCAAGTCTCATCCTTCGGAGCTTCTGCTTTACCGGCTTCATATTTGGATAAGTCGGTATTGTGTGTTGGGCGATAATTTTGTCTACTCCGGGCATGTCCTCATAGGACCAAGCGAATACTTGGGCATATTTGACCAACATCTCTTCTAATTTCTTCCGCTCTTCAGAGGTAACCTCACTCGCAATTAGAATCTCCTTGGGGCTCTCAGGCGTACCAAGGTTAAATGCGTTTGTTTTGGTTGAGTTTATGTCAAATATACTCAAGTCATGCAAGTTGAAAGGGAGAGATTCAGACAAGTAAGCGAAATGAATGTCTTTATTGCTAACAGATGCAAGAATACATTCGAATAAATCAGAGAGATAAATATATTCGTCCTCCACAGATGCTTCATCCACCACATACGGGTCTTCCTTGGTTTCCTTACTCTCCTCGAGGGCCAGGCTCTCCAGCTTCATCAGCTCTTCCTCCCATTTCTCTTCCTCCTTTGCAACTTCCACTGCCAAGGGTTTCTCGCCCATCACATCCTGAAAAATTTCAAATCCTAGTACCACGATCCCGTTGACCTCTATTGGTTCAGGCTCTCCTTGATATCCCATTTCCTTTACAAAACAATCTGTCAGTTTCGACCTTTTCTTCTTAGTCTTCGGCTTATCCTCATCAGACTTGTATCCCAACCCCCTCCGGGTGGTCTGCCTTCTAAATTCGGGTAATGCTCCTCCAACACCTGGACCTTTACCCGGATCGAACTTCATCTTCTCCATGATCCTAGCCACCTTAGGATCCACCCACTCCTCGAAGGTTGCCGACACTTGGAACCTTGTGAAAGGTTATATCTCCAAGGCGGCCATAACATTATCCACTTCAGCTTTAAAAGTAATGATCTCTCCCCCGTACGGAAACTTGATGGCCTGATGCAAGGTGGAAGGCACGCCCCCAATTTTTTGAAACCACGGCCTCCCCAATAGCAAAGCAAAAGTAGCCGGTATGTTAAGCACCGTGAACTCAACCTCATCTTCAATCGAGCCCACTTTGACTACTGTAGCAAAGATGCCCTCAACTCCTCCCTTATTGTCATCATACACCTTGATGGTCATGTTGGAGGGACTCAGATCTGTTTCCTTCATACCTAACTTTGACAAAATCTTCAAAGGGAAAATATTGATAGATGAGCCATCATCCACCATTACACAAGATGTCTTCTTACCTCTCACTTCAGCTCTTATGAATAATGGCCTGTTATGATTTCTTCCCTCCGCCAAGAGTTCCTCTTCAGAAAAGGTTATCACCTGTAAAGCTTCTTTTTGCATCGATCCTATAAACATTGCGGGGTTGGCATCCTCTGGTACTATTATCTTGCTCAAGGCTTTAACCATGGCACGCCTGTGCTCCTGCGATGCACACAGAAACTCCCAAATGCTCAGCTGTGCTCGTGCCTTCTTCAACTGACGCAGCACTATATCTCCTTCAATATTATCCCCTTTGTCTGCTATTTCTCTGCCTTCTGCCAATATTTAATTGCCCTTTTCTGCGGTATCACTGTAGAAACGCCCACTGCATGTCATTCCCTTCACCTCCTCCTCATCACTACCTGAGAAGTCCTCCCAGAAATTCTTTCCCTGCTCCGTTTCATCCTCACTGCTACTATCCCATATCCTCAGGCAAAAGGCTTGGTGGTCAAAGGTTTGGAGGACAAAGCTTTCTGGTAGTCCGGAGCCAATCATGTAGGTAGGTGGTAGGACAGAGTGATAGTTAGGTAGGGGGTTCCAGTGTGTGTTGGGTTGCTCATTTTCGAGGTCGGGTATTTTGTGGGAATCTATGAGGTCCTGGATTTCATGTCTAAGGCGGGCGTAGTTGTCGGTGTCATGGCCTTTTTGCTGGTGGTAACGGCAATATAGGTTCATATTGAGGTGTGATGGTGGAGGATTAGGAAGTGGTCTAGCCTCTAAGGGTTTTAGGAGTCATTGCCTCGTCAACTTCTCAAGCACCTTAGACAAAGGCTTACCCAGGTTAGAGAAATGCTGATTTCTAATGGCGGCAACCTCAGCAGAAATGGGCTTGGTACCTGACGGTCCTCCAACAGTCATTCTGTTCAGGCCATAAAACTTCATGTTCTCAGCTTCTTCCTCCTCGATATCCATGACAGTCTCCCTCAACTGTCGAAAATCAGTAATCATGGAGGTCATCCTCCTTAGCTTGCCATAGATAGAGGGTTTGGTGTCCTTGATGATCATTTTGATCTGGTCCTTCTCCGAGGGTTGAGTCTTCATTTTCAAAAGCTGGCTTCTCCAGCGGTCCACGTAATCCTTGAAGCTCTCATCTAGCTTATGCTTGGTATTCTCCAAGTCACGAAGCGACAAGTCGATCTCCAAATCTGTAACATATTGATTCAAAAAATCTTCTGCCAGTCCCCTCCAATCATCATTGACATTCCTTTCCAGGCCATGATACCATACCACACGGCTGCCCCCTCAAGTGACATCCCGAACATCTTCTGGACCTGACATTTCGACAGACCCACTGAACTCATCACAGAAACATACTGCCGGAGATGGACCATCGGATCCCCGTTTCCGTTGAATTTGGCTATGTCAGACATCTTAAACTGAGCCGGCAAATTTTCCTCAAACGTCATTGCCTCACAGTCTAGCAGATCTTCATGCTTGCCCCTCATCTTACGGGTGACCGACCCTACCTGATCTCGGAGTTTATGCAATTCAACCTGAGATCCGGCTATCCTTCTTGCGGCGTACTCAGCCATGTCGTCATCGAAGACAAGGATATCATCATTCAACCTGTTTGGAGGGTCCTCACACCTCACATTCTCAGAGCCTCCCCCAGCACGGGGTACAGCCATATTAGCCATAGCGGCGGTCAAAGCTTGCAGTTGCTCGGTAACCTTAGTGAGACTTGTTTGCAGCTGATCCATACGGGATACCTCGTTCTCTGATTCTGTCATGTTTGTTGACGGCCTTTTGACGAGTCTGCCCTTTTCCCTAACCCAATGGGTATCTATTGTGTCTTTTAAAACCGCATGTTAGCATGTATGCGTGTGATGCATGGAATATATAAGTCGATCCATTATCATTTTGAAGCATTCAATCATACTATTGCGCGGTGCAAACTTGTCCCTGTTGAAAAGGCCCAACATGTTTACACTTTTGCGATAACATGGCTAAACAACTTCAAATGATAAAGGGCCTAAGCATAAAGTGGCCCATCGGTATTTTAGAAGCTTTTGGCCCAATTTCCATAAAGCATGGACTCGTCCCAGTTTAAATGGCCCAACAAGCCCATACCTCATGATAAAAAGTCCAACTGAATCCAAATGACGATAGTCCTAAACACAAGCATAAATGACTAGTTTCTATTGGTCCTACAACTACAGTTCATTTTCAGGTTTATATGGGTATAGACAAAGGCTCCCGCCGACAAAGGATTGCCCACAACTAGGACTCCCCACTCAAGGGTTCAAGCGACCAAGTGAGCGCACCTTTTTTATACCTCAAGGTACGTGCCAACGAGTTATGATGCGTGACTGACTGTCAAATGGATTTCCTATTGTAGATTCCCTAGAGGGAGGGTGGAGCGAACTCTCTTAAATACCCAAGCCTCTTAGGCTCTTCTCGCATTGGTGACAGGAATAAACAACAAGTCCTCCAAATTAGTCCATCACAGTAAGCTTGAGTAAGTGATTATCTAGGTGCCTTCACAGCTTTTCCCTCCAGCCATAGAAAGGTAGTGAATGAAAGAAGACACCAAACCATTACTTAGCTCTAATAGTGCCTTTGATTAAACCCCTTCGACCCACAGTAGACACGGTTAACTAAAAAAAAATCACAAACATTACAAGGCATTATTTCGGGGCCGATTCTCTATCCCCAGTGGAATCGCCAGACTGTAAGAAACAGAAATCGGTGACGCTGTTCCAGGCTCGCGGCCCGGTTGGGAGTACGGAGTAGCCCGCGGGGGACTACACCGGAGAAATAAAATGGAGTCACTACCAAGTGTGAATTGGGAAAATGATTTAAGGCTGCACTCACCCCTCGCAAGGGAAGACCTCAAACCATTGGTTTCGGAATGGTCCCTTAGTTATGCCACTTGTAATGAACGGATTTATGTAATAATATAACCGAGTCTATGCAACACACATATGCAAGAATAACCTATATCTAAGTTCACATACAACCTATATCTAAGTTTGCATATAACTTATTTCTAAGTTTGCATATAACCTATATCTAAGTTTGCATGCATAAAAGTAAGTCGAAATAACGGCAAGCACACAATCTCATGAACGCATTAATCGACAAACATGGCAATATAACTAAATAATAATCTAAACATAAACATATAAGAGATATAATTAAGTTCCTAATGCGAAATAAATCATTAAATCACGCTTGGAAATAATCAACTAAATCATGCATAAATAACATACTAAACAACCTAATCATGCATAAAAGTAACATACTATTTCTAATAAACAACGAATAAACACAAGATTGGATGAAACGAAATATGTGCGTTTCTCAAGTGGTACGTGGAATTGTATCCCGAGTTCAGACCGCACTACCGTCCATTCGGATTTGGCTACGGAATTTACGTCCGGGTTTCCATCCGATATACCACGAGAGATAGCACAAAATCATTCATCCCATGGCCACAACATACATAAATCAACAATGCGAGTGTGAAGAAACAATAATAAATAACAGAAAACCAGAACGAGGATGAATAAAAAGGGTGCCCTCAGGTCTAACCTCTAAAGTCACCTCTTGGAAGTGTGTTACGCAGTTGTCGGAACGGTTGGTGCTCCGCAACTTTTCCGACTTTCTGGTTCACTGTTTTCCTTCGTTGTCTCTCTGTTTTGGGCTGCTGTTTACTATGTTTCGCTACTGTTTGTGGTCACTATTTTTGCGGTATTTGGGCTGTGTTTCAGGACAGTTTTTTCGGTGATATAAGGTGTAGATTCTGGGTAGAATTTCGGTGGTATAAGGGCAGTTTGCTGGGCAAAATCTTTGGTGTTTTCAGGCAGTTTACTGAGCGGAATTCTCGGTGGTAATAGGGCAGATTTCAGGGCAGTTTCAGTGGTAAAAAAAGGGGATGTTTTCATGTGGTTTTTTTAGTGTAGTTTCGGTGGCAGTTTAGGGGTAGAATCAGTGCAGTTTTGGTGTTGGTTTCTGGTTGGGATTTATGGCAATGGAATGGTGTTTTTGATTGTGTTTGGTGCGGAAATGTAAGGCTTTCAGGGGGGTATGATTTTGATAATGGCAATGGAAATTTCAGGTTGTGTTTTCGGCAGTGGAGGGCTTGCAAAGATCTCTTTTCACGGCAACAAGGGGGATTTCTTTTCTCTTTGCGTGAATGTGCTAGGGGGAGGAGGAGAAGGTTTGGCTTATGCTCATTTTTATAAGAAAAGTTTTGGGCATTCCTTGTACGGGAATGGAAAGAAATATGTAATCATGGGGGGTATCTCTAATTAGTGTGTCATAAGGAAAAATCTATTCTCTTTTAGGAAGGTAATTTGTGGGATTTGATTTGATTTTATTTAATTTAGGCATGTGATTTAATTTAATTAGGAATGTGATTTATGAGATTTGATTTGATTCTTTTAATTTGGGAAGGTGATTTATTAGGATTTCAACATGTGTTTAATGAGTGGATTTATTATTTTGGAGGAGATGGGTGCGTGGTTGGTCCTTTTGGGCGTGTGTTTGGGTTCTTTTGGTGGGCTTGGTGTGTGACTTGGTGGTGTGTGGGCTTGGGTGTGTGGCTTGGTGTAGGTTTGGGCCGAGTGTAAATTTAAAATAGAGGTCCAACGAGCAACCCGAAGTTAAGCAAACGAATTAAATCCAACAAGGGATTGATTTCTGACTTCTCCCTTCCGACGTCCGTTTCCAGCGACTTCCGTAACTTAAAGAGTAATGCCTCCATTTGAGGCTCATCATCGGGACTTATATGCAAAATGCAATGTCTACCAACTCTAGAACAATTCTAGGTCACCAAGGAGTGGGTTAAAAACCCTAATTATTCAATTTCAACAAATTTTCCAATTTCACCAAATCTTTAAAATCCAACTCTTTAATCCATTCAATACTTCACCAATCTAGCCTCACCACTTTGAAACAACTCTAGAACAATTCTAGGTCACCAAGGAGTGGCTTACCAACTCTAGAATGACAACTTGATTTTCCAAAAATCAAAAGGTAAAGCTTTGAAATCATTTCAAGCTTACTTATATGCATCAATCTTTCATCAAAGTTCACAACCAAAATAAACACAAACTATAAGAAGAGAGACAACACCAAAGTAACACAAATGATGCTAAGCATGTTAGAAACAATTTTCATGTTGAAGACTTTGAAGAAAAACTTACAAAAACATGATTTTTCCAAGCATCATTCTTTAGGCCTTCAAGCTTTTCTCTTATCTTCTTTTATGTTTATTTGGTATATAATGAACTTGTTAAAACCCTAAAATGAAATGAAACAATATATACTTCACCAAAATTAGCCCTAGGTCGAAATTGTGAAGGAAAAAAATAAAAATATCTAGATATTTTTACTTTGTTTCATTTAAAGGCTTTTAATGCAACTTGTTAACCTTTTATCATTACAACTTTAATGATATTCATAAGTCAACAAAAGCAACTCAAAAATACAACAATTATATTTAATTAGGGTGTTGACCGAAAATTCAAAAGAAAAAAGAAATAGATATTTTTCATTTTAAACAATTTAATCAATATCTAAAGAAGTCAACCATTTTGACAACCTTTTCTTTAAGTATAAAGTCAACAATTTACACTTATAATCATTTCCTAACTTTATCATTTGGTGAAATTTATATTTTAATTATATTAATCATTTAACAATTAAATAATTAAATAATTAATTAAATATAATTATCTCAAATATGTATTATATTTACTTTAAATATCTCAAATACATATTAATGATATATGTCAAATAACTTTATTTGATAATTTATTAATGTGTATTTAATAATATCATATATTAAATAAAAATACACATTAATTAGGAAATGACGGTTCAGCCAGTTTGCATGCATCTTTCGTTTAACATTTATAAATAATCACCATTATTCATAAAAGTTACCCTAGTGCTCTACGAGTATATTTCATTAGTGAGACTCTCTAGATTCAGGTATATCCGTCACAAAATCCAATTTCATATCCATAATTTACCCACCCGTAAATTATGACGACCACAGATAAACTCGCTTAATCATACATGTCGAGGTATTGCATATGTATAATCTCTCCGTCACAGGTATCCGGATTATCCCAGATATAGATATAAATGTCAAATCTCTATAGGTATAATCACGTCGACAATTTTATTAGCAATCTATAAATAACATTCGGAACTTATTTCCGAAGTATACTATGGCCATATATTTAACTGATTGCTAATCACATATGGAATACCTATGCTTTGTACACATAACTGACGGATCCTATCTTGATACACACAGGATATCCTGAGGATCAGTCCACACCCAACGAACAGGCGGAGGTCTGATCTAAATAGATCAGTGACGTGACTACCATCTAAGTATGGAGGATGTCTCATACATCCACAGTGGTATCTCAAGTCGAAGGACCACTATGCTACTCAACCTGAGAAGATTCTTATTGACGTTGGTGTACCATCCATTAAGAATCTTCGGTGAGTCGTTCAGTTTTTATCCACTATAAACACCTACACGTCTATATGAGTCTCCCCAGACGCATGGTTCATTGGGATAAACCATCAGACCAAGTCTCGATATACGACATGTACTGGTCTCAACGGATTTGACTAACCGATCCGTGTTAGTAAATCTTGATCAGGAACTATATTTGATAATATACATTTAGCAGTGACACTTCCCAATGTCAATTACAAACTACCTTTGTAACTGTGTACTACATTATATATTATCGGGCCTTTGTCTAATATATACATATCACTAAACCACATTTAGTTTCAATCTAATAGTAATCAAATCGAATACGTATATAAAAACAAGACGTGCAACCATAAATGAGTAATATTATGGAAAAAAAAGATTGTTCATATTCATGAATCAGACATAAATACGGTCCGGATTGGCGCTCTGAGCACCAACCGTAACAATTTCTCCCACTTGCTATTGTGCCAATCCACGGTATCATATACACATCTTAATGTGTATCGTATACTCATTGCTCTCAAAAGCTCACCTAGCACTTAAGAGGTAGACAACAAGATGTAGGCCCGCTATAATATATTGAGTTTCTCAAACAAACCCAATCGTTTCCCATAGCCAGCATCATTCATATTTTGTAGAATCAAAATTATATATTAATATGACTCTGATGCTACATCTGTATTGTGCTACAGCTAATGAGTTGTCCAAGTATTTAGGGATCAAATCCAAAATACTATGAAGACAACCGCAAGCACAACACCAATCCAAAACTTCTAATTTATAAGGTCACTATGCAACTTCATAAGTTGATACTTCATAAGTTGCATCTAATTCCACTCATATAGTAGAATCTTGTGTGACACTCCCACTGTAACTTTCCGACTCTTTATGACATAGATAGTCTAGCGTCATAATTAGACCAAAAACTAATTTGACCCAAATGATTACAGCCTAAATGCTCAATGAATTGAAAAACTCGTTCTTAATATCTCAAAGATCATAAAGAACATGTTTCAAGATCCATCCTATGGTCTCTAGGATATCAAAATAACTCGTGACAATTTCGATTAAATCGATATCTAAAATTTCTTCCATGGAAGAAGTTTTGAGTAATTCCTTAAGAACTCAAGCATCTTTATAGGGAGAGATAGCAATAACTTCTTCATGAAAAGACACTTTCACAGTATCCATGCATAATTGGAAAAGATAATAATTGTCGCGGTGACAAGATGTAAAGCAAAGATGTGAGGGACCTGCAAATCCTCTTTTCAGCTGTGGGAATCTTAAGGTAGTGGATTCTGCGTAAACTACTAAAAGCTTTTTACAGCTGTTGTCTGTGCAGGACCCTATGTGGAGCCTTTTCTTTAGTAGATGGGATAGTTGGTTTGTAAGTTGTGGCACATGTGGAAGAAAAAAAATGGAGAGCAGAGATTGGAAGGAAAGAGACTACTACTTTCAGATGGAGTTCATAGGATGTATAACTATCTGGTGATAGAGTTGTGATACCACCTATTGGAATGCTCAAGTAGGAGATCTTGGATGAGGCTCACGATGCTCCTTATTATATGCATTTTGATGTCAAATGACTTTGATGCTATTTGGGTGATAGTGGGTCGATTGTCTAATTCTGCTCATTTTCTATCGATTTGAGTTACATGGGGACCAAAGAGACTAGCGAAATTATTTATGGAACAGATTGTACGATTACATGTACCCTTATCAATTGTATCAGATAAAGATGTCAGATTTACTTATCATTTTCGAAGAGTTTTGTCAACAGTAGGGGGTATGACCTTGAGTTACAAGTTGGAGATAAAATATTTTGGAAAATCTCTTATTGGGAGGGAGTTTTGAGGTTTAGCTGGAAGAGAAAGTTTTCACCGCGCTGTAATTGGTCCTTTTGAGATTTTGGAGAGTGGGAAAAGTGACATATCATCTTACATTACCACTGGGATTATAAAGAATTCATAAAGTGTTTCGTATATTTGTACCAAAAAAGTATGTACCAAACCCTTCTCAAATTTTAGAGAGTCAACCGATGGAGCTGAGCGAGAACTTGATATATGAAGAAGAGCCTGTGGAGATCGTAGATCGAAAGATTCGAGAGTTGAAATCCATACGTATTTCTTTTGTAAAGGTTATATGGTCTAATCATCACATATAAGAAGCGACTTGGGAAGTGGAACATGATAAGAGGGAGAAATACCTAGAGTTGTTTGAGAATTGAGAAATTTGGAGGATGAAATTTTTGTAAGGATGGTAGATTGTAATATTTCGTTCTTATTTAAATCAAATAATTATTGCATTATTTAAAAAAAAAACATATCATACACCCATCTTTTTCATGTCTCTATTTTCTTTCACAAAACAACAATTATTACCAACTACTCCTAATCACCATCCCACTTATTTTAATAAAAATTATTATATTTGCAATCTTTCTTTGGCAGCAACAACTACTTCTTTCGTTGAAATGATATAAGTCTATGAGATGGCAGTACCTCCTCGGCTCTCATTCATTTTCTTTTGCATATATTTTCACTCAAAAAAATAATAATCTCATTAGCTTGCTCAGTGAAAACCAAACACTAAACCAACCTCAATACCTATTGTTAGAGAAGGGGAAAGTAAGGGATGGAAATGTGTGCTGCTGCAATTTAGTGCTTCAAGTTGATTGAAAAATAATTCTGGTAGGTCTCTACTTCTTATAGCAGTAGAGAGAGACGAAGCTTTGTGTGTTTGGATATAGGTACAATATTTTTCATAGCCATACAAGAAGATTTTGGAGTTGTGATTTAGTGAAGAGAGTAAAATGAGTGTTAAAGGCCTTCCAGAAAGTTTGAGAGCAATTTCATGGGATTTTTAGAGAGAGAAACCGAGTCTTGAAGAACGGATCATCCAGAGGAGAGAGAAAGTGATTAGATAGTGAGAGAAAGTAACTTTTTCATGTCGTCCAATCTTCGTTTCAGGCAAGTGACCACATCTGGAAAATCCCCTCGACGAGACGAATCCAATGCCGCCGGACCGCCGCCGAGATTCCCAGCCACGCGACCTCACGAGTCACCTGCTGCCATTGCCATGTGCTCCATACGTCGCCGTGCGTGGACGACACCTTCCGGACCAAAATTTTCCCCTTGTCGAGATACGCAAGTTTGACACTTCGTTTTCCTAAATCGGATATTCGATTGTTGAGAAACGAGCAAAATACGGTAGTTATCGGTGTGTTACCGATCGTCTATAATAGCCGTGTTTCAGCCCCTACCACCACCATCACTGTGACCCTTGAGATGTTTACTGACCATCGACTTTTTCGTTGAGAGATTTGGAGATCGTTGGAGTTCGGTACGTGATTATTACTGTTTTGAGAGTGTTAATGATAAAATTTGAAAGTTTTAGACTTAATTGTGTATTTGCATGATTTAGTGGATAATTATGTAAATTCTGGATTTCAGGGATTAACTAGTAATATTTAAGAGTTTTATGACTATTTGGAAATATCAGAAAAGTTTAGGGGCAAAAATGAAAATTTAGAAAGTTTAGGGGTAAAATCGTAATTTTGGAAAAAATTGAGGGACCTGATCGTAATTTTATATTTTTCCAGATTCTTAGCGAGAATATATTCATATTAAGGACTTTTCGTGGATAGAGGTAAGTACAATGCACGTTGATTCCCTTAACATAATTATTTGTTGATTAATGGTTGTCGTGAAAGTATATATAAATATGTTGGTATAATTATAGTTATATATATATATATTTATATATATTTTGTGGAGATATAAACATTGGTTAATTGAAAGCATGAGAAAAATGAATTCATGATTATTGAGATGAGATTGATGGATTGGATGCGAGATGTGATTGTATTGGATGATGTATGTTGTTGTGTTATGCTGCCGGGTCTTGTATGATAGTGGTCGGAGATGAGATGAGATATGATGATACATTACGCGAGATGATATGATGGAAAACCTTGGGAATTGTAATGAGGTACTCTCCCATTGGTTTTGATATGGTGGGAAACCTTTGGAGTTGTGATGATGTACTCTCCCATTGGTTTCAATCCACTGTTATACTGGACCCGGATTAGCAACCATGTTTGACGGATGTTTGTATTGTTGTGGGATGATTGTTGAGATGATATTATAGTATATGCTATTTTCATATATTATATTATATTATATTATATTATATTATATTATATTATATTATATTATATTATATTATATTATATTATATTATATATATATATCCATATTTTGTTGGTGAGGTCATGTTGAAAATATGAGTGTTTTACTTGCCGAGCTTTTTAAGCTCACTCCCCTTTTCCCAACTATTCCAGGTAGTCTGCAAGCATAATAGTAGCAGTATCAGATTTGATCCACGTTCACAGTTATACTTTCGGGTTGGTCCAGACATTTGAGTCATCAATTGCATTTTTTTTAAGACTTGTGTTGTAAATCATAAAAACTGTGTACAATTCATGGATTTGTAATTTATGATGTAATAGTTGTGTTTATTTTAATGATTAGTTGACATATAGAATGTTCGAGATAAAGAAGTCCGCGAACCTCTTTCTAGGGTTGGGCCCGTTCTAGGGAGGGGGTCGTGACATTTGCTATCTAGAATTTCTGATTAGGCTTTGTAGAAATCCTTGAGAGATACTGCCATAAACTCGGAAGCACTTATATTGGGGACATTAATTCCTTAAGGATAATGACTACACTATCAAAGCTATATTCATTTTCTGTAATTTACTTTTGCTTTCATTATTTCTAACACTGGCAAAATAACATCTGGCGAAAAGGTGATTAGCATATTCGAAACTTTAGTAAGCATCACAGAGACTACTACAGGTCGAGTCAAGAAGGATGCCCATGCACTGAAGATTATCATATATAGAGAACTTATGGGAATGAAAGATTTCCAAAGGTATCTATTCCAATCCATTGGGACCCGAGTGTTTCTGACGAAATCATAACTATCTTTTAAAGAAAGGTCACCATTAGAAGAAGATTCTCAAATGCATTTGTCTTTCGGGTCAATAACGGGGAGAACAAGATTATGAGGTCCACCAATAGTCGGAAAAAAAAGTTTAAGGAGCATGCGGGGAACGTGCCACTCCTTATCCCGAATAAGCTTTGCTACAGTGCTAGAGCGAACACCACTCCAAACAGAAGAATTTACAACCTTTTTGGAGAGGAGATTAAAGAGTATCTATTAGGTTGCATCCCAAAGAATTTTCAGAATACAACCTGTTGTTTAACAAGTCTAGTCACCGTAGACCAAGACCTCATTTTTTTTTGAGACAGCAGAAAACGTCCCAAGAAATTAAAATCATTTTGCGTTTCCTATAATCCCCTGTGAAAACAAAAATTCCGAATCCATTTTTGAAGTTGAGATAGGACACTAGACGGCAATCTGTAAACCATAAGTTATGCAGCAGAGCACCTTGAACAACAGATAATAGGTTATGCAAAGAGCTGTGCTTGTATCATTGTTTAGTTTTCTCTCAAGTCATATAACTTGATATATATATATATATATATATATATGTATTTATTGAAATCGTTGGAAACCCCACCGTCAAACCATTCATTCCGAGCTTAAGCGGAGCAGGTAAAACCTTCGGCTGTCTCATACTCTTACAAGAAACGCACTCCCTGAATTCGAACCCAGGACCTCAAGCTGAGATCCTGAGTTTTATACCACCAAACTACGCCATTCGGAGACCATATAACTTGATACACATAAAAAATCGCCTAAAAAAGTACTCGAAAGCAAACTACCCCCTTTGGGGACCATTTAGGGTCACTTGCTAATTGCTATATTAATTAATAGTACTCGAAAGCAAACTCACAAACTAGATAAGGATATACTTTATACGAAGCAAATGAATTAATACATTGCACCACTAATAATGAAGTAAAATTGTCTGTCCCCCACGGCTTAATATGATAAAATTTAATATGGGATAAATACTTTCAGTTCTGATCTACTTGGAAAATTTCATAATGTCAGTCTCGCAGCCAAGGTAATGAAATGGGAATCTCTGAGTTGATGAAGAACCCACATGATCAACAACTTGATACGACGAAGGGTTGCATTTGTGGTTCGAGTTTTGATCCAGGCTGTGATGCGACGCAAGAGGCTTGTCTAGAAAAAACCAATCACCATTGAACCTCTGAATCTGATCATGATGTTGCATGATTCCAGCACCAGCAACAGAACTGCTTGTTGTTAGGCTCAACAAGTTTTGCGAGCACTCAATGTCCATGTTATTCAAAGAGATAGGTGAAATAAAAGAGGGGGTAACAGCTGATTCTGGGCTAAACAACTGTGGGAGGTGCATGGAACCATCAAAGTTATTATAATCATACAGTGCTTGCAGATGATTCTGTTTTGGTTCCAATAGTTCTGGAGCAGAAGAAGCACTAGCCTTCATGTAATTAGACGAGATTTGTTCTTCTTGAACAAGTATTTCTGATTGGAAACTTTTATTGTGATTCTTCTTCTTCTTAGAAACCCTGCAGACTACCCACCCATCTTCCTGCTAATTGAATATGTACAACCCAATTCATAAGTTAATGAATACTGAATAGAGGTGACATTCATGTTGTCTAAATTAATTGAATCTGTAAATTAAAATCAATTGGCAGGAAAAAGAAGTATTGGGTGGACATACTAGCTCACTTCTCTGCCAAATGGAAGAGAAGTAAATGTTAGACTTGTAAATTTTCCTCACCCAGCAGAGGCCTTGGCTCCATAGAATTTATAAATTTTTTAAATTTATAGCAAAATAACAATTGCTTTTGGTGGATTTTGAGATACTATGTTTTACTACTAAACTTATGGTAAGATAACATTTTACTATTAATTTATACAGGGAAATGTTAACGTGCTCTAAGGGCACTCATTAATGATCCATTTTTTGAAAATTTTTATGGGAAACAAGAAAAAATAATTAATATTTTTATAATTTTTTATATTTCCCATAGAAGTGATGTGAAAACTTTCTAAAAATAAATCTTTAATAAGTACCTTAAGGACACTCTTTAGCATGACCCTTTATATAAATCTAACATTTTACTACTTTTTAATTAATTGACCGTTACTTGACCTTAATGTTAAAATGTAACGGTCAATTCAAGTCAATTAAGATTTTGACGGAAAATTATATTATTTTTCATAAATTTAATAATAAAATGTAATATTTAAAAATTCCCAATACATAATTATTATTTTACTACAAATTTAGTAGTAAAATAACATCTTTTTTTAAAAAAAAAAAAAAAAATTGCATTCACAATAATTTAGCCATAGACACTTGGACAGTCTATGGCTAAATTATTTAACAAGTTTTTCGAAAATTAAAATTGGTAAAAAATTATTTAAGATCAACGAAGTCTCAAGAAAGATTAAATGAGTTAGGTATATTGTTTATTGAGAAAGATATATTAGCAAAATTAGAATATAAAAATTTTATTAATAGTTTTGCATCTCAAAAAACTCGAAAAATTTATAAATTATATATATATATATATAGAGATATTTATTAGCTAAAATTCTTAACAAGGCTTAATTAAATTAAATGGCCTAAGGCCCTAAGAATGATTGAGCCACCCGTACATAGACTTGTTATTTATTATTAGTTGATGATTATTAGATTTTCAAAAATGATATTCTTACAAACAATCTCACAAACACTTTTACTAACCCACTCACTGTAGCTACAGTTATCTACAGTGAATCACTGTAGCTACAGTGAGGGGGTTAGTAAAAGTGTTTGTGAGATTGTTTGTGAGAGTATCACTACTCTTAGATTTTCCGCCCCTAATCGTACCTGAACCTCTGCCGAGTCGTCATCGTCCAAGCGGAACTCATGCATGATCCAATCAGTCCTTTGGCCATGAGGGGCACGTCCCGTGTAAAAGACAAGGGTTTTTCTCATGCCAATCCTCTTAGAGTTGGTGAGGTGAATGGCCTTGTCCCTCCCCGTTGCTTTCCAAAACCCAGCTTTAGTTGCCCTATTTGTTCGAGTTCCTGTTGGATATTTCTTATCTTTATGGCTAAAGAAATACCATTCATTTTGAGGACCCGATCCAATTCTACATTTATCTGCAAATTTATAATTAACAAGTTTGTATTTAAAGAAGATTATATATGACCGCAGGAGCTTGACTGGATGGTTTTTAAGCAGCTTTTTTTGATTGGCTATCTGAATTCGAATCCCCGAGAAATACGTACCTTTGAGGTTCCAGGGCTCGAGTTTGTTGAGATCCACCTCCCTAATGACGTCGAGGTCGATGGCTTCATAAGAGACCTTCTTCCTGAGATAATAATACAAGAGTTCTTCATCTGTTGGGTGGAATCGGAAACCTGGAGGAACTGACAATTCTCCATTTCCTGCCATCATCCTCTCTATCTATTTATGTAGGATCTGCTTCTTTCTGATCCACGCCTGTAAATTTTAAGACAGATTGTATGTATAGCATCATACTAAGAAATTATTTGTTGTTGGTCCTGGACTCTGAAATTAATTATGATGCATATATATATATGTATGTATGTATTATGTGACAATCCATGCACATTATCCTTTTAAGGGTTTCTTTAAAATCAGATTAAGAGCCAGTTTGTTAATGTTTATAATCATATTAAAAGTAATTTTTCCAAGTTAAATATATTTGAAAGACCCTAATTTACTGGCTACAATCCTAACCCTAGAGACAATGGAACTGATAGCTATATAATCATTTTAGAAATATAATATACATAATATGAAGATCCAGTAAGTAGATTCCTAGTGATTATCACATCAAAGTCACCGGGAAGTTATTATTTAGCATAATTATCATTCCTGTGCAGTGAAGAAGACATATTGGTTTTGACTATTGTTAATTTTATGAGTCTCATAGCTTAACTAGATGATTTTCAAACAGCTTTTTTTTGGCTACTAGAGATTTTCTTAACAAAATAGGGCAGGAGATCAGAAATTGAAGTGTTTGTTCCTAGAAGATTATACAAACAGAATGAATGCATGGTTGCTTCAAGCATGCATAGTGTAATTGATATTCCAGCCTTAATTTGCTTGAAGGTCTCAAATCAAGAGATGAACGAACACATCTTAACCCAAAAAAAAAAAAAATGAAATACAAAGCATCCTAGCTAGTATCATATATCCCTTAAATAAACTCTCTATTCTTTCAAGCAGATGCAAGAAAGATAACCAATGTCACTCCCCCTTATAAAATAATTCTCTATGGATGTCACTCTTCCTTATAAAATCATTCTCAATTGATGAAAGGAACTATTTGATACAAAAAAAAGCCAAGAAATTGATGAATCAAAATAAGTCTCTCTATATATGTAACTTTAAAAAAAAAAAAACATCTCCATGTTTCATGAAGAAAATAGATAAGAAATATGCATGCAAAAGTGAATGAAGAGAAGAGTTTAAGAAGTAACAGACCTTAAATTAATGATTTGAGATATTTTTCTGGGAGACAAAAAAGAAAAGACAAGCAGAAGAAGATCAAAAGGAAAGCACCGGCCAATTTCTTAGCTTCAAGGGCACGATGTAGCCTAGCTTTTTAAGATCAGTACCGTCAAGGTTTGGTTTATGAAGGAATTATGACAACCTATAATTATGCATGGCAACAGAAATAATATTAAAAAAAAAAAAAAGGGAAGGCTAATGCAAGGGCTACTAGCTTTATATGACATATGAATTATGAGTATATAAATGTCAAATTTGTCTCTTCTGATAAATGTCCTTTGAATGGGAGACCCTAATCCCGAAACTCGCCTCGTTAGAGTGAAGAAAATCTGCTTAACTGTCAATTATAATCACTAGTTTGACTGTTTTTATTTATTGACTTTTGTAAGCCTTTGTTTCATGTATGGTCAGAAAGGAATGAAGGAATTCCCTTTTCATTCCATTTCCACTGTTTAAATATTGGGGGATAAAGCATTACTATGTAAATAATAATAATAATAATAATAGTATGGGTAGTTGAGATGAGAATACTTATATGGCTGTGTGGGTGAATTAGGAGAAACATAGTTAGAAATAAATAAATTGGAAAGAAAGTAAATGTAATATTGATTGAGACGAAAATTGGAAAAATATATTGTTTGAGCATTTAGAACATAGACCACTCAGTGTTTTAGTGAAAAAATAAAAGTAAAAAATATTATCATATATCATACGCGATCAGAAAATACTTAAGTTGACATGAGCAGAAACCATAAAAAGAACTAAATTTTTTTTTTTTTTTTTTTTTTTGTCTTAGTGAGACAATGATTGCGGACAAAGTATAATAATATTAAAAAAATTATTTAGTTGCCTCATATAATAAGAAAATATTTTCATTTGATTTGGTATATGGTCAATCTGATACATTATTCTTCAACAATTTTAAAAAAAATATATTTATAAAATCTTTAATTTCAGCAATTAATCTTTGTGAGCTAGCTCTTCCAATATTAATTGATAGACGAAAATAAAATAAGACTACTTTGAGTTTAACCCTACTCTTTTATTGATTCCAAATTTCCAATTAATGTTAGCAAATTAAGGGGAAATAATATTATTGCAGCGAAGCTTGGCCTTGTTCCACTCAAAGGAAAGGGAGATGATTAATATGAACATGAATGCCATTAATCAAAAGGTGGGGGGTGCATTGCATCAAATTCAGTGCAGGTTTGAAGAGGAGCTCTTTAGTTTAGTTTTTCAAAACATTATGTGATTTGTTTATTATCTCTCTTTAATTGGGACTGGTGTTTGATGTTATTTGAATGCATATGTATACATGATCCGAGCTCTCTCTATATATAAAAGAATAATGATATAGACATAGATAAATTACACAGATCCAGCCACAGATGCTATTAAAATATTTCATATGTGTCTATATAATTTTCTGGACATATTCAGCCATATATATTATTAAAGCAACGTTGTTTTAATTAAAATAGCGTTGCTTTAATGCATTTGTGGTTGGATCTGTATAATTCATCTGTGTCTATCATTTTCTATATCTAAAATCATCAACACTATGCTATATTCTATATTATAGGTGGTATGAGGAGTAAGGTGTCAATATCTAAATTCGGTGCGATTTCATAAATTTTTTTAGAAAAATAATCATAAATATTTAACCCATTAATATTACGGAAAAAACTTTAACCATCCCTAAAATAAAATCTTACCCGCCTATACACTACAATACTCTCCTCTTATTTGGGGTCTACAAATTAATGAAATGCTAATTTATAACACACATAGAATTAATTATGTCATAGATAATCTACAAGAAGAAATATATACAATAATAATTTTTTAATAATGTTGTTGGTGTTTTTCATCCAAGGAAGGGCATGATATGTATGGTATCTAGCCAAAATTGGATAATAAGAGCTCAAGGGCCTAGAGAGGCAGACATAGTTTGATAGAAGAACCTAACCTCATTATACGGAGGAGTTCTCCTGAGAGTAGAACCTACTGACGATGAAAGTTGGGATACCGACCCGACCTAGAGAAGAAGTGCTTGATTTGGGATTCATTTAAGTATTTGTGGAAACTGACCCGATGAGGTCTATGTTTAGTAACCCGACCTGGTTAAGGAAGCTAGAAGCATTGACAAGTATCATCTACCTCAGTATGATGACCCTATGAACAAAGATGGGATCACATGCTGACCTGTATTGAAATTTAGGCTTCTCGAAGGCTGATGTGACGGAAGTTGGTCAATAGCTCTCATTGGAAAGGGACCCTGCTAGACGGAACAGTGTCGGAGCAGTTGAGTTGCAAGTTGTCACACCAATAAAATGTGTAGTATGAGCCAAAAGGTTGGAATGACGTACGGGTTTTCCCTGATAGAGGTGGTTGAACCAGGTGACAGTACAATTGCTTGCTGAGTGGTTGGGGAAAGAAACATAGGGTAAGGATAGCCTGGTGACGACAGTTGATGTTATGGGTTGGTGAAATAGTGGATCTGGGAACCTATATAAAGGGGTTGAAGTCTCAGATTCAGGGGTTGGCTAATCCTGCGTTTCACAACTTAGAGAGAAGCTGAGAGTTGAAAAGTTAGTGATAGAGAGAGAACATGTCGATTGCTCGACCACTTCTATGATTTGTACTGGGCTTGTTGTAAGACCCAAGGTGTTTCTTTTTGTATTGCATTCTACTCCACTCGTATCTCGGATCGATTTTGACCCCGAGCAATAAATAAGATATCATTTTTCTCTCGTTGACGTATGTTGAAGCCACTCTTTGTCGAACCACGTAAACTCCATGTTTTTCTCATTTGCTTGCTAAATTTGCTTTTTGTTCCCTACTAACCAAACAAATTCACCACTGAGAGAGGTTTGTTCGAAGAGTTAATTTACCATATTGACCTTCGAATGAAAAATAATTGTCAACAGTTGGTGCCTTCTGTGGGGAGACAGCATGAAAAATGTCACACACTAAGACAGTGGTAGGAGACATAAATCATAGAGTTCTGGAGCCTTCAACAGAAGAGTAGATGGAAAATATGGAATAGAACCTACGATTGGAAATGGAAAATGCCCGAAAGGAAAGAGAGGTAACCCAGGCCTTCATGAAAATCATGATGGGGAATATTGAGAGGTTGGACAGGAAGACAGGAAAACAAGGACAAGCGGGCCGAAGTACAAAGAGATAATATATTTCCAGTGGGATGAGAGTAGCTAGAGTAGAAAGAGATCGAGAAATAGGGAGTAAAAGTCCTCACAATGTGAGATCGGTGGTTGTGGCCAGTGCTGCACCGATAGGGGACCCTCAGGAGGAATATGATGACAGTAAAACCCTAAAATCATCAAGTAATAGCCCGTGTTTTGGGGAGAGTGAGCACCGATAATATCGTAGGCGGGGACGAAGAACTCTGAGTGGAAAAAGATGTCACACTCAAAGGAGCGAGTATGACGAGGACACCGAGAGCCATCTGAGAGATTGGTTCCAGAAAGAGATGAGGAAATGGGAAAAGAGCACACGAGGAGGTGCTCGGGACAACTAAGATGCAGAGGCAATATCACATTTTACTAGGGAGATGTTGGTGGTGGAGTTCCTGAGGAAGTTCTTCATGCCCGCTATGGACATCTATAAGGGTACCACGAACCATAAGTCCCATGTTTAAAGAATATTTTTACTCATGGAGATTTATGGTGTGGTCGGGGAGACAGTCTGCAAGGTGTTCCCACTAACCTTGGGAGGACCAACCAGTTTATGGTTCAAAACTTTGACTCCATAGAGTATTAATAGATTTTCACAGTTAAGGAAGTCTTTCGTGTCGGCATGCGCACCAAGGAAGACTATCAGGTCAGTGAGGATGATGAAACAGCATGATGAAGAGCTGCTAAAAAGCTTCATCGACTGTTACAACAACTTGGTATTAAAGTCCGGGGTACGAGTCCCTAGAGGATTGTATGGATGGAGGAAAACGAGAAGATAGCCCGATGGGGTACTGCTCCAGTAAACAAGGTAGGAAAATGATCAGGATACTGGTAGTAGATGAAGAGGATCAAGCCCAAGGCAACAAGAGTTTAGGCCCATAAGTCAGGGCAACTCATTACCCGAGAGGAGGCCAACAATCCAAGTTGCGCATATTGCAGAGGGCACGACTTACATGACTCTCAACATGCCATTATCTTAGATAGCTTGGGAAATTCAAGAAAAAAAGGCTGCTGTTAGAGCCTGATTCGGGAAGGTTCTCGGTAGAGAATAAGGACAACAAAACGTATTGCTCCCATCACAATACAAGAGGACATGCCACAAAGAGCTACAAAGATTTGCATGAGCAGGTTGAAGACTTGGTCAGGAATAGATACGTCCAGAAAATGACTACGATGCCATAAGGGCGAGGTAGCGCTGATAATAGAGGTCATCAGGTTGGATTCCTATCACTTATAGTAGCTGGATGATACCAGACCCAAGAAGCCATGGAACATGGAGGTGTAACGAGAGCACTGTCGATAGAGCCTCTCTTAAAATGACCAATAAAGAGTTGTAATATTGGCAATAGATCTTTGAAATATAAGTAAAAATTTTTCATTCTTTATAAATTGCTCGCACTTTTACACGCATGTTATTTATTTAAATGAAAAGACTTGCTTAGTATTTCTTGGAAATACCCATGATTGCCATAGACCAAAGGTACAAAATGATATGCAGAAAGCACACACCCATGTGGAACATCGGTCCTCGTGTCATTATCAAACACCCCATGCCAGAACATCAGTACCCGACATTTTTACACTTCGAAGACTGAAGACATCGAAGACCTGCATGACATTTGGTGCCTCGGGTATAATTAGACACCCTCGGTATGAGGGTCGACATGTCATTTGGTGCCCCAAGGTAATCATAGCACGCATTGACGGATGACAGCTTATGAGGTACTACGGTACCCTTGAGTTAGCATAGTGTGGGAATTGTTATTTCCTCATGACATTTACCGCCCATATAGAGAGTTGGAGGAGCATAGCATGAGGAAGACCCATGAGCCTCTGTGGTGTTTGTAGCCTCGGGATTTACCTAGCATTGGGAGGGATAATACCCTCATGGCATTGGCCATCCCTTTTCGGATCAGCAGGAGCATACCACATGGAAGGTTAGAAGGCCTCCATGGTTTTTGCAGACTCGGGGTTTTCCTAACATGAGGGGAAATTATCCAATGACATTGGCTGCCCCCTGATCCGTAGCTCGGTTCTTCAGGTCGTATGGACTGTAAGGTACAAAATTGTTATTTTGGGTAACATGGGGCAAAACGCTACCTCAGTTTCCTTGATATTTTTGGGTATGTGCGGAGTTTATGATACATTACCTCATTGCACTTGTCATCTTTTATCTTATTTTTTCACGACTTGGTATGAGACACGACTACCAATGTTTGTGAGGGCGGCCTGAGGTTGAAAATATTCCCTCGATCGTTTTGGATAATGATTATAATGACTCAAGGCTGTGTTCATTTCGTCGAGGCCACGTTATTGAATGGCACAATGGGGGATCATTCATTGCGGCCAAGTGATTATAACGACTCGGGGTTAGGTATGTCCCACCGAGACCTTGTTATGTTTATTAGCATTAGGTCGGAGTTTCTCCCATATGTTCCTGTTTAAATGGCACAATGAAGGATCATTCCCTTGTGGCTAAGTGATTATAACGGCTCGAGGTCAGGTATATCCCATCGATGCCTTGTTATCTTTATTGGCATGGGGTCGAATTTTCTCCCCCATTACCCTATTTGAATAACACAATGAAAGATCATTCCCTTATGGCCAAGTAATTATAACAGCTCGGGGTCAGTTATGTTCTACCGTGCCCTTGTTAAGTTTATTAGCATGGGGTCGGAGTTTTTCCCCTATGGCCTTATTTGAAAAGCATAATGTGGGATCATTCCTTTATGGCCAAGTGATTATAATGTCTTTGAGGAAGCCTTGTTATGTTTATTGACATAGGGTCTGAGTTTCTCCCCAATGGTTGTGTTTGAAAGGAACAATGATAGATCATTCCCTTGTGGCCAAGTGATTATAATGGCTTGGGGTCGGATATGTCCCACCGAGGCATTATTATATTTATTGGCATGAGGTTGTAATTTCTCTCTCATGGCCTTGTTTGAATGGCACAAGGATGGATCATTCTCTTGTGGCCAAATGATTATAACGGCTCAGGTCAGATATGTCCACCAAAGCCTTGTTATGTTTATTGGCATGGGGTTAGAGTTTCTCCCCCATGGCCATGTTTGAATGACATTAGGAAGGATCGTTCCCACGTGGTCAAATTTATTTTCTCGAGGTTGGATTTGTTCCACTGAGGCCCTATTTATGTCGACATATGGTCGGAACTTTTCTATGGCCCTACTGAATCAAAGCTATAGCAAGAGATTTGAGATCCCCCAGGGACAACATCCTATATAGCGCGAGTTTAGTATAGCAATTGATGGAGTCAGCTTTGGAGGAGTTCACTAATCGAAGTGCCAATTAATGTAGACTCAGGTCGGCTCGAAAAGCATTAAAGAAAGCCAGAAGTTGAAATTTCCATTAGTATTGAAAAGTCATTGTGAAGGATTCAAACTTTTCTAAGTGTGGAAAAAACATGTCAAGAGATCAAATTTGTGGTGCACTGTTGTATTGGCCCATCAAAGTTCTCGGGGTATTGATGTTCATGCTTGGAGCAAGGATCCTTAGGGGATCAATTAAAAGAGTTAATTTGGTTACATTACTAAGTTGTGATTAAGGTTGATTATGCCAACTCAGAATTTCACTAAGTAATAAAATAAAAGCCGCCCCAAATCGGGTCTTTGCTCAATGTATGTTTTGGTGTGATAATGAAGTACGCGAGTATAATATTTTTGTATTAAGTATAAATTGGGCTCCCTCAGGATTACCCACAAGAGGTAACGAGTCTGTTACAATGAGGATGGGTCAGAAGTACTTTCAGTTGGGGCATGAGGGCAACAGTTGGGGATAAGGGGCTAGAATTCTCTTCGATAGCAGGAGGCACTATAGA